>JAGFPH010004607.1:43072-65078 GCA_018207615.1 Philaenus spumarius | reverse complement strand
ACTTTTTACACACGAATTATGATCCACATTATAAAAACAAATTGTTGGTTTTTTTGGCTGGAAGAGACTGACATTGAAGATAAAATTCACTTTTTTTTAATTTTAATTTATTTCCAAAAAAATGTTTTGCTTTAAAGTCAGGTTTTAGTTGATCAATTCACTGAGAATGCTGATTTTGTTCTGAAGCAACAATGTGTATTAGATTATCTTGTTAGAAAAACTATAAGCATATAGTGAAAAATAATATAAAATAAGTTACAAAAAACTATCGACTGACTAATAAGTCAAAAACCCTAATTTCCTTACAGTCAAATGTAGTAAAAAAACACAATCAATATGAATATTAAAGTTAAAATACAGGGTTATTCAAAAAGGATGGTGCAAAAGTAAGGTTAATTCATTTGCATACTCTGAGTTGCAAAATCATGAAAACAGAATAAAACTGTTTCTTATATTAACAAATTTTAATTTACATTCAAATAAACACATTTATATGCATTACAAATGCTCAATGTGAGCTCCATTAGAAACTCTGCAAATATCCAGGCAAAATTCCAACTCAGCCTAGACATTCTGTAGCATTTCCTGGGTTATGGACTGCACGGCTTGTGTTATTCGATGTCTTAATTCTTGCAGGGTTTGGGGCATAGGAGGGTAGTACACTTTGTCTTTGATAGACCCCCACAAGAAAAAATCACATGGCGTTAAGTCAGGCGATCTTGGCAGCCAGCGCAACAAAGGAATGTCTTCATTTCCAGAGCGTCCAATCCAACAGTCTGGCAACCTATCATTTAAAAACTCACGCAGACTTGAAATATGGAGGAGCACCATCTAGCTGGAAAACTACGTCTTAGAAGTTCTATAAGTTGAGGAATGAGCCATTCTGACAAGGTATCTAAGTAAACGATTCCAGTTACAGTGCGTTCAATGAAAAAGAAAGATCCATACACTTTACGGTTGCACAAAGAACATTCAGTTTAGGCGAATCTCTCTCGTACTCAATAAACTCTCTGGCTTTTCTAACCCCCATATTCTTACATTATAGCGATTCACTTTTCCACTTAGTTGAAAGGTAGCATCATCATTAACACTAGTCTCTCAGCAAAGCCATCATTTTAAAATTGTCTAATCATATCATGGCAAAAATCTGTGCGTTTTGGCTTGTCAGTAGCTTCAATGCTTGTAACAACTGCAGTTTGTGCGGTTTTCGTCTCAAACGCTCGCGTAAAACACGCCATACCGTGGACTGCGGTATGTGAAGGTCCCTACCAGCTTTGACTGTTGAGGTTTTTGGACTCCGCACAAACTTAGCTTCGATTTTCTCCACAGCGTCTGACGGAGTCTGAGGACGGCCCGAACTGCGGCACACAAACATCCAGTTGTCTTGAATTGCCTCACCCAATGAGCTATACAGTTCCGATGAGGAGCCTGCTTCCTGAATTTGGTCCGAAAGTTCCGCTGAACACTAACAATAGCATTAGTACGAGCAAACTCTAAAACACAAAATGCTTTTTCTTGTTCTGTAGTAGCCATTTGTTGACAGGTTTCGTTGTACTCAACTAAGCAACTTAGATAAAACATAACCTTATCAAAACAAACTTATAAATACGCCCTTTCCATTGTTGTAATCAGCTGTTTGAAATCACGGAAACAGACGTACCAACCACCATATTGATATTTGCAGAGTTTCTAATGGAGCTCACATTGAGCATTTGTAATGCATACAAATGTGTTTTTTAATGTAAATTAAAACTTGTTAATATAAGAAACAGTTTTATTCTGTTTTCATGATTTTGCAACTCAGAGTATGCAAATGAATTAAACTTACTTTTGCACCATTCTTTTTGAATATCCCTGTATCTACACAAAGGCGTATGTCTAAAAACAGCTAGAAAAATCATACCACAGACTGTTTTCATGTTATTTTATTCAATTGGTTTCTATGGTAATTCATCAGTCTAGGCTCAACTTAAGAAATTTTTCCGACTAAATTTACAAATATTGAAATAAAAAATGTTTTTTTTTTTTCAAAATGAATTATATTATAGCTTATGTTAATCAGGGATAGTGAAGCTTTTTATTAGTAAAACTATTTTTTCAATAGTAGTTCCAGAGATTACCCCCCTACATACAAACAAACAAATAAAACAACAAACACATTTTATCTCTTTTTAATATTAGTATAGATACATTTAAAAAACCAACAGACTGAAGAATGTTTTCCCCCAAAAAGACAAACACTTTTAAACTATCTAAAACATTTGCTGAAACTGCACAACGTACAGGTTAACCCGATTGGTTGACAAGACTCAATAAATAACATAGCTTGGGCAGCGCTGCCATCTAGTGATGTTTTTATGAAGTAGAAGGGTATAGAACTCTGAAACTACAATAACAAAGCAGAAACAAGCACAGCATGTGAATGTAAAGTACGTGTTACTTCAGAGCAATGCTTGGTGTCAAAGGGTTAAATTATAAGAATGCTGTCTGTAAAGTAAAAGCATACTATAGCCTATAAAAAGTTTACTTTAATAGAGGCGTACTGATACAATTAAGGTCAATGTTGCACTGATTTTTGTTGGTCTAGACCCTTTTTACTGATAAAATTACTTTCATATTTTTATATTGACAAAATCTTGAACATACAGTTAGTTCAATATAAGACGGATAAAAGATTCCAAAAATTACTTAATTTTTTTCAGTCACTACTCAGCATATTAATGTTTTTTTGTTCACGCCCAAAAAACAATGCTTAACCCTTTGACCACCATGCCGTTTCTACTAGAACGCTCCGAATGCCGCCAAGGTCGACTAAGTGAGACATTGCATTGAGCGCCAAGCTACTGTCGTGTGGGATTGTCTAATACCGCCAAGCCTATTTTCGGTATTTTGACGAACGTTTACATAAACCATTGTAGCTTAGCTAATATCAAAGCCAGAATAATGCTTTTGGTCTCGTTTTGTTTGGAATTAAAAGTACTACAACTAAATTTACAAAAAATGGTATTAATTCCACTTGTACATGTGTACTATAACTGAAAAAGTAAAGGAAAACAAATATTTGTATATAATTTTTAAGTTTAGAGCCTAATAGCTATGTAAAAAAAAATTTTCCTCTAACCTTATATTATTATGTTATTCCCTATTTTATTGAGAATAACTCCCAAAAATTTAAACAAAAAATATTAACATTTAAAATATGTATTTGCGTTTTTTTTCCGCAAAGCGCCGGTTTTTTTTTTTGGAGTAGAGTCTTTTTTAGAGGATCACTCATTGCTATTGTTGTAAGAAACAAGATTCACAGCTCTGAACTCACTAAACATTTACACAAAATGTGTCTCACCTTAGTGTAATAACAGAAATAATATGACAAAAACATTCAACAATCATAGAACGACTCAGTAAAACTAGCGGAAAAGTATACGACCTATTTTCGGTATTTTATACGGTACATAAATATTGATCCACAATCACAATACACATCCGGTAGATTTTCCTCCGTTCATTTGTTATGTAATTGACATTTAGTACCAAAATTGAATGTTTTTCCTTACACAATAAAAAATGTACCGCATTTATTTATATACCGTATTCATACTTATTTTGCACAGCTATACAAACTTTTAAAATAGACGTAATCTAAAAATGTGTTGTTACAATATGAAATGCCAAATCTTATCCTTTTTATAAGTTTAGAAAACATACAGGTTTAGGTAATAAAAGTGACTAAATAAACAAAATACTAAAAGCCGATTATAACGGCCATGGCGCTGTTCAGGCAAACTGCTGGAGCCGATCACGTCGGCCTATGGCGGTATTCAGACAACTTTTGAGAGCCGATGTAATCGGCTGTGGCGGTATTCAGACAGTAAAAGCCGATTAGATCGGCCCTTGGCGGTTAAAGGGTTAATATCAGAGAAAGTACCATCAAAATCTAAAAAGTTGTGTTTTAGTCAAATTAGCGTTTTCAACAAACATAAAATTATCCTGTTTATATTATAGTAGAACAGAGTAGTGCAAACTTTAAACGCGTACGTTCAGTCACTACAGTTAAACCTCCAACGCAGCTGTGTTATTCCGAGCGTAGTACTTGCGTTACACGTTGCTCCTCTGTCTAACTGGCATAGAGTAAAGACGTTAAAAAAATGTTTTTAATATTTAATACAATATAGATTGCTACAATCAGCTGATTCAGAATTCATAAATCGTATTTAAAGAATATTATGTAAGTTGAATATGCTTTAATTAAAAATAATGTACACTGTTAACAAATCTATATAAATAGTATCTTTGCTTTAATTTATAGCTATCCAATCATCGACTAGATTGCCTCGTAAAAGTTAGTAATTTATTAACTCTATGTAAATAATGGGTCTTTGAGCGCCCAGTTATATGTTTTATGACCCTTTAAATCTGCATTTATTTATAGTTTTATCGCACATTTTATATTGGTATGCGTATTTATATTGCACATTTCAAGATGCATTTTACATTTTTAAGTGAATATATTTGTTGATAATAAAGGTTAAACGTTATGAGTTTGTATTTTTGCATCACCTGATTCCTTACTTCGTTAGATCTAAGTGTCTTAGTTCTAAGATCAAGTAGTGTTTTAAAACTTGTGTTTTTTAGTCTTGATTATATTTTAATTCATCAATAAATTTATCTTTTCTTGTTGATTCCAAAGTGCCATTCGAATACAGATGTTGTTATTAATAATAATTGCCTAGGCATTGATGTAAATGAGGTCTGAAAACCTATGAGGGAGGCATTGGCGGATCCAGGGGAGGGGCTGTGGGGGCCCGAATAACACCTTCGGATTATTATAATTTTGTTTAACCCTCCAAGTGGCAGACTGCTCAATTGAGTAGTCTCAGACAACACCACTTGTATCGAATATTTCACCCACTAATTCATTATCCAATCTCAATAAAACAAAAACCAGTGGGAAGGAAATATTTTAAACTTTAATTTTTCTATTTATAAATTTGATCTAAAACGTATATTTAAATACGTAAACATCATTGTAAAATTGTAGTTGGCTAAATCAGTTAATTGATGCTGTGCGAGAAAGCACAAGGAAATGACTCTAAGTTGTCATATTTAAGGCACATAACCGAAACAGATTTGTTTTAGAAGAAGATAAGGACACCCATTGGATTCGTCAAGGTTTCAACTTTCTACCACTGCCTTCCAATCGTCACTTCTATCGTTTCTTAGATATGATTTTCTTGTAAACCCTTGCAATTGGAATGTTTTCAACCAATGAGAAAATACATTTTGCAATCGATTTATCTATTACAAAATGGAAATATTTGAATAACGATTTTTATTACGATATGAAGTGAAACTTCTATATTTTTGTTTGATATAAGGAAAACCTGAAAGTTCGAGCAAACTAGGAGTGCGTTTGGCTTAATGGGCGAGTCATCCCTTCTACTTCTCCTTAAACCTGCCTTGGTGGTACAACCAATTCCACAAAAAAATAGGTCCACAAATAAAATTTAACTGACAAAATGGACAGCGTCTGGCATTCTTATAAATTTACCTACTTGCTTACAACCTTTATATGAAAAAGTATTTCTAATTTTAGAGAAAACTATGACAAATATCTATTAAATAAGTAAGGTTTTGTTTCATACAAAAATTATAAAATGTTATAACTGTGAGGCAAAATTTTTACAAAGTTTTTTTATAAAATAAAAGTGATAACAAATGTTCAAAGCGAGAAATTTTTGTATTTTTAGGCAAAAAGAAAACTTTTTGCGATAAAGTTGTTCATAATTAGTGGAATTAACTTATTTATTTGTAACAATTTTCTGTTCGACCCTTTGTTTAGTCAGGAGGAAAGTAATTCCTGTAATGAAAACATTTTGTGTTTGACATTGATTTGGTGCGATCCTGGCTGTTCCATAGGTCCACTACAATGACACCATATACTATCTTGCTTTAATCATACTGTATTTAAAGGTTTTGTATTCTTTTAACATTGTATTGTTAGTCGCCAGGTTGGGGAAAGTTAGTGGGATGATGCAAGGGGAAGGGTATCTCAGGAAATACTTCCTGCCTTCCTGCTCTCTTTATTTGTAGATTCCAAAAACGCATTCTCTTCATAATTTTTAACACATGCGCAAAGATTTCCTATTTTAACTGTTGTAAAAAACTAAAATAAACTAACCCGAATTCGAAAAATGTTTCTGAATACTTTCATTTATTATAATGCATAGAATCCGATCCTGTATTATAGCACAGTAAGGTTTTTTTGTGACATCCTGTATATATTTATAAATAAAACAACTCATTTTTACACGTCCTGTTCACTAAGAAAAATGTGTTTATCACTTTTATTTACCCTTACTTTACAATGACAAACTAGGGTGTACAGTGAAGAACAGAGGTCTATTTTTTTATTGATATTGTACTGATGGCGTTGGACACAACAAATAGAGTGTGGGGACCCCTCTTTACTTCCCCTCTTGAACGCATTCCCGGAGTGAGGAAACTGTACACTTTCGCATTGTCTACAGCGCGGGACCGACCGTCTGGCTGGAACTATGTGTACAGCCCACTATCCGTTTGTAAGAGTTTTGTTTAGTTGTCCTAATTTAGTGAAGCAAAGGTTATTTCAAATTGTCAAGTATACAGTTCAATTCTATGATTTATTCTCTACAATTTGTTATAATAAAATTGCATTTCTGGGTAAATCATATATTCCGAAATTCCTATTAAAAATAGGTGCTCTTTAAAAGTACGTTTTCAAGCACTGTGTATACCAAAAAATTATTCCATACCCCCCGGGATAGGAGACAGCCCTCCCCTTGAAAACTGGCTGGAGCCACCCATGTTTGATGAACAATTCGAATAGAAAAGTATTAGTTTAGAAAATACCATTTCGGTAGTTTTAAAAGTATTTGAAAAGATATTCGTTTGATCCATATGGCTTTTCTCGATTACTTGGTAAACCAATATTTCTCCATGTGAGAGTATCTTAACATATCGAATAAATATTAATTTGATTCATTAACGCTATTGAAATGGCTTTTATTGATTCAAGTGTAGGCCTACTTCTCGTTTGATGAAATCTTTAATAAATCTGATTTTAATTTTAGATACTTATAAAAATCTGAAGAGTTTATTTCTTTGAAATTATAGTTAAGTTTCTTAAGTTTCCTTTTACCGAATCCATGCTTAAGCGATTCCTTTCATCACTCCTCTGAATGTTTATCAATGAAAAAGTCTTTCAAAGCCTAAATTAGTACCGGGCAGTCGAACACAAACTCACAAAGGATTTCTAGTTCTGAGTAACTGTCAATACTTTTGCAACTTTCAAAAAGTACCCACCTTGCATGGACCATTTTACTAAAACAACTTATCAAAATTTGATTATAACGTAACGAATTATTAGCGAGCTTCCATAGGAAAATGAGATATTGCAGTGGCACTTATGGTAAGATCCAAGGTCGGGAGTAGCAAATGAGCATCGATCATGGTCCCCAGAACACGTTTTGGGGTGTCATTAAAAATCATTTATATCATGTGTATATATGTGTTCGCATATATGTATATATGTAATTATTTATACAGAGTGATACAAAAGTCTGGCCACCCCTTAATAATTTTAACATTGTTGGCCATATTAACTCTACTTTCAGGAACCTATTCAATAAAAAAAAAAAAATATTTGATTACGATTAAAAGAAAAAAATATGCGCCATCTTGAATGTAACTTTGTTTTACTTTCTTACTATGCTGTAGTAAAGAGAAAGTAGGCCTATAGTGATCGTAAAAAAAATCAATGTTGAGATTTTTGTGGAAATATCCGTCTTGGAACCCCCTGATTCCAAAAAAATGGTTTTTACAAAATGTCTGTCTGTATGTATCTAGAGATAAACTATTCGATCGATTTCGAAAAAAGGTTTTGAATAATTTTGAAAAACAACTACCTTTTTGCCAAAAAAAAAAAAAAAATAGTTATTATTTTTTATAAAAAGAAAGGCTCTAACGATTTTGATAAAATTTGGCTCATTTGTAGCCCTTAATGTACCCTACCATATGGGAAAAAACAGCATCTTTCTAAAAATTCTTGTTTAGATAGTAATAATAATAATAATAATAACCGATTTTTGGGGTTTTTTTTGGCCGAAAAGATGGTTGTTTTTCAAAATTTTCTTGGGCTACTACAGACACTTCTCGCTACTTCGGTGGACCTGGAGGCTTCATACTTCATTAATTTCAAGTTGTATCAGATAGGATTTTTCCCATCACAGATGAGGCTAGATAGAAAATCATTCAGAGAAAGAGGAAAAGTGAGATTTTAACTGGAAGTCCTTACAAAGATATGCTGGAGAAGAAAGTAAAGGAATAAGATGAAAAGATTAAAAAAGTAGCAATGAGAAAATTAAAAAATTACAATGTTTTATATTAGCAAAGGGGGGAAAACCAAACGATTTGAGTTGAGAGTGAAACATAAAAATATTGTTCCTACGAAGAAAACTTCACTTTAAAACTAACGTCCTAAAGAAGGAGACCACAGAAATGAACTCCAACAACCAAAATAGTGTTAAAATGAGTGCATAATTTTTAGAGGCAACAGAAGAAGATTTTATACAGTGCACATCTTGCAAGCGGAGGGCAGAAATTGCTCGCATAGATCGAAATAATCTCATTTATTACAATTGAGAAAATTGCTCATAACTTATTGTCATCAACATTACTGAGTTTTTTGTTATATGTTGTATTTCATTAGAATGACATATTAATTAATCAAATATACAATCACTTAGCAAAATAACAACTACTTACCTTAATAATAAGGTCCGTTTTTTGAAAGTGTCCGGTACTAGGCATATGTTTTTGACAGTTTGTCATTATTTGATACGTTTTCATTTGTTCATTCTTTTTACTATTGTTTTTTTGTAAAAGTCTTAATTTTTACATATAAATAAACCTTTGAAATTTTTATTGTTGGAATTTTATTTTGTTACAATACATATAAAAAAAGTTATTGTCAAAAAAGCTAAGGTGTCCGGTACTGTGCAAGCCTCCTCTACGCATGCGCAAATAGACTAGAATAAACTCTCACGACGTACAGCACAGTTATCTTATCATGTGTGTGGACACACTCTAATGTTTTACTCAGGCAATGACGTAGCTGAATTTACTGCCTCTGTTTTGCATTATAAGGCAATCAACTTTTAGTTTCGTAATCTAATCAACCTGAACAGCTTCGTACATAGAACTCCACTTAGTTGGCAGAGAATCTTTTATTTGTGGTGGAAACCAAGTCTTGAAAATGTACAAATAGACGCGCACTAGAGACGGTCAGTTTATACATAATAGTATAGATTTCATACATAATATAATATATCTCTCTATTATATAAAAAGTTTTTCTACTTCTTCTTCTCATAATAATTATAAAGTAATAAGAATAACTACTATCTAGCGAAACCACTGCCAAGGGAACGGGCTTGGAAAAAAATAGGGGGGAAAGACCATGTTGAGTCAGTAAGAAGAAAAATAAATCTCTCTATTATATAAAAATGTTTTTCTACTTCTTCTCATAATTATTATAAAGTACTGCAATATGAATAGAATAAATACGTGTATTGCGTAGCGAAGACGAATTGCATAACTTCCAGGCTCACAAATTCATGAAGTCGAATACAAGTCGAAAAATTAAAGAAAAAATAAAGTCGAACGAGGCCCCACGGAGGTGGGGGTAGGGGTTGGCGAGTGGAGCGAGCAGGGGGCCAAGCCCCCTAATTACAAGAAAAAACAATATAAAGTTATAGCAATTTCATTTTTTCAGAAATATAGATACAAAAAAAATTTTAGTTGAAAACTAACTTCATAAAATTAGTGAAACAACATGCAAACTCGAAAACCGAGATTTCCGCTGCAAGCGGAGCGAAGCATCGCGTGAGTTGGAGGCTGAGGTGCAAACAAATTGAAACCCTAAAACATATAAACTTAATTTTGTAAATTCGCTCAACTCACGTCAGCGGTTCAGCTGCGTGATCGAATTGTTGTTAGATTAATTTTAAAATATCCAGACGTTCTAAGTCTGAGTACTGTCTGTACTAGATGAATAGAATTATTAGTGAATTTCCATAGGAAAAATGAGCTATTGCAGTGGCCCTTATGGTAAGACCCAAGGTCGGGAGTAGCAAATGAGCACCGATCATGGTCCCCAGGACTCGTTTTGAGGTGTCATTAAAAATAATATATATATATATATATATGTGTGTGTGTGTGTGTGTTCGCACTTTAGCGGCCGCATTTTAAGTCCGATTTGGTTCAAATTTGGTACACATGTTGGTTGTCTACGTCGCTCAGACGAGTTCGTTAGCCAGAAAATCCAACAATCGGAAGCACGTTTTTTTGACATTTTTCCTACGAGAATTAATTTGTTTCTGAGATTTTTCTACAAATATAAATGTAGGATGTTATTCTGCACATTTTGTTTTTTTACGCAACCTTATAGCTCACTTGGTTCCCCCAAAATCGATCAAAACGTAAAATATCATAGAAGTACCCGGTTCAAAGCCATGCGGTGGATTCTACCGTGGGCAGCACGCAATGCTTTGTGCGTTCAAGATACTCCCAATATGCGGAATGGCGTGCGATCCATTTTGGAGCTATTCAGCACCGTCGTGAATAGACCTATTTCCCAAATTGTTAGTTGAAACCCTGAAACATAGGCCTATAAACTAAATTTTGGAAACTCACGTCGGCGGTTCAGCTGCGTGGTCGAATTGTTGTATTTGTTTTGATTTTTAATTTACAGTATTGTGTTTAATAAAGACATAATATACTGTTACTAGCTGGCCCGATCCGACTTTGCACGGATAGACAAAACAAAGTTAAATGTATATTAACAAAATGTATTATATCAATAAATATATTACACTATGTATTTCTTACGGGGATTTTTAGTAACTTTGACCACCCAAAATTCTACTAAAATTTAGATTTTTTTAAAACCATTTCGTGGCGAGCACTTAGGGCCCTAGAGGAAGCTACATAACAAATTTCATTCCAATCCGTTCGGTGTTTTTTTTTTTAGTAACTTTAACCCCCCCCCCAAAAACCCTCTAAAATTTAAATTTTTTTGAAAACCTTTCTTAAAGAGCACCTATGGCGCTAGAGGAAGCTACACACCAAATTCAGTTTCAATCCGTTCAGTGGTTTTGGAGAAATCGTGATTTAGTAACTCGACCCCCAAAGGCCCCCTAAGATTTCGAATTTTTTAAACCCTTTCTTATCAGTACCTGCGGCCCTAGAGAAAGCTACATAGCAAATTTCATTCCAGTCCGTTCAGTAGTTTAAGAGAAATCGTGATTTAGTAAATTTGACACCCCCAAACCCCCCCTAAAATTTAGAATTCTTTAAAACCCTTTCTTAGTGAGCACCTATGGCCCTAGAGGAAGCTACATACCAAATTTCGTTAAAATCCGTTCAGTAGTTTTTGAGAAATCGTGATCAGTGAGTCAGTGGATTTGGCTTTTATTTTGTAGATTGGGCCTACATATCTCTCTGATGGATACAAATTGTCGACTAATTGAGTTGGCATGACGTATGACATAATCCAAGGTATAACATGTGTAAATATGTTGGGTAAAGTTTGTTACCGTGACAGTAATGCTGACAATATAAGACAGCGTCTCTCATCTGTCAGGTTATCAGTATACATGCTGTTACCTGACAATTAGGCAGCTTTTATCATACAGTCTGTTTCACAAGTATGTACCAGTAAGTTTAGATATTATTTCCAGGCCGAAGAGAACCCACAATACCATTATTAAAATATCCGAATGTCCTAGTTTAAAACACTGAAGTCATTTTTTCTTTGAACAGTTTTCCCTTGTACATTTTTTATCTTAATAACAGATTAACACATCAAGTTGACATTTTGAATAGAGTTGTTCGACGTATAGGCCAAGCAACAAAAAATAATAAGTTTGTTCATCCTTCCAATAAAAAATGGCGACTTTCGTATGAATTTCAACTTAGTATATGAATTAGTTTTAAAAATAAAAACTAGTGAAAAGATGGAACACTTTTTCGAGACTTTGTCTCGTTCGGACAGAACATACGAATTGAAACTACCATTTTTTAGCTCTCAAAATCGGGTTTCCAGTACCCAAAAACATATGAAACGATACCCCACGCTGTATTTTGAAAATTTCGACCCAAAAACGTGACCCCGAAGTGCTACGACTTTTTAACAGTCAAAATCTGTTTCCCCGTACCAAAAAACATATAAAACAATACCAAACATTGTATTTGGCAAATTTTAACCCAAAAACGTGACTCCGAAGCGCTACGACTTTTTACCTGTCAAAATCGGTTATCCCGTACCCAAAAACCTATAAAACGTTAACCCCAAACAGAATTTAAAAAATGTTAAATCAATATTTTCAAAATGTCGACCCCCGACGCGCTACGACTCACGCTAGAAAGCTCAAAAGCTTTTGAAACTCTCCGCAATCAAATTACGAAGATTTTGGTACCACCAGACGTTTTCTACGACGTCTGTGAGTGCTTGTATCGTGTATACAGGAAAACATCAGACACACACAAAATTACCGCATGATTTCAATACTTCGGCATTCTAATGCGAGCCAAAGTAAAAATGTACAAAAGAAAACATAAAATTGGCAGCTGATAAAAATAATTCGACCACGCAGCTGGACCGCTGACGTGAGTTGAGCAAATTTCTAAAATTAAGTTTATAGGCTTATGTTTTAGGGTTTCAACCTACAATTTGGGAAATATTTCTACTCACGACGGTGCTGAATAGCTGCAAAATGCTTCGCACACCATTCCGCATGTTGGGAGTATTTCCAATACACAAAGCATTGCGTGCTTCACACGCCAATCACATGGTAAAATCCATCACATGGCTTTGAACCGGGTACTTTTATGGTAGTTTACGTTTTGATCGATTTTGGGGGATGTCCAAAAATCTTAATTAGCGTCTGTATTATTTCCATAGGAAAAATGAGCTGTTGCAGTGGCCCTTATGGTAAGACCCAAGGTCAGGAGTAGCAAATGAGCATCGATCATGGTCCCCAGAACACGTTTTGGGTGTCATTAAAAATCATATATGTATATATGTGTTCGCACTCTAGCGGCCGCATTTTAAGTCCGATTTGGTTCAAATTTGGTACACATGTTGGTTGTCTACGTCGCTCGGACGAGTTCGCTAGCCAAAAAAATCCAACAACCAGAAGCAACTATTTTTTTAGATGTTTCCTACGAGAATGAATTTTTTTTATAGTTTTTTCTACAAATACAAATGTAGGATGTTATTCTGCACATTTTGTTTTTTTACGCGACCTTATAGCTCGCTTGGTTCCCCCCAAAATCGATCAAAACGTAAAATACCATAGAAGTACTCGGTTCAAAGTCATGTGGTTAATTCTACCGTGGAGTTGGCGTGCGAAGCACGCAATGCATTGTGTATTGAAGATAATCCCAATATGCGGAATGGCGTTCGAACCATTTTGCAGCTATTCAGCACCGTCGTGAATAGACATATTTCCCAAATTGTTGGTTGAAACCCTAAAACATAGGCCTATAAACTTAATTTTTGAAATTTGCTCAACTCACGTCAGCGTTTCAGCTGCGTGGTCGATTTATTATTAATTTTTAACAACACACAAATTATGATTAATATTCACAATTTTGAAACACAACATCAAACCTTTTCTGCACGATATTTTATTATTAGTAACTTTAGAAGTGATATTTCATGAATGAAAATGAACACGGCTGATACAAATGGTACGCATAAAGGCTTAGGGACGGATGAAAATGATTGACGGCTTTTAAATTTCTTTCTCCATAAAGCACTTGCGCCAGTTAATATTTTACCAAGGGTGGAAGATAGGAACGCGATAAAACCTAGGAGATCGCGAAGCCGAAGAACAAACTAAGTTTTACAGATTAAAAAAGTTTCCCTGTGTATACATCAACGGGCTGATAGATGTTGCTTTTTGATGCAATACATTTCCCACCGGTTCAATACATCTCGGCGTGACGTCACAATTGCGAAAACTTTTATAGAGTATCTTGCACGTAGAATAAATAAACAGGTGATATGGCAACTAAGGCATTATCTTACGAACACTTCTATACTGGTCTGGATATGCTAAACTGTCTCCATTCTTATTGGCTGCGGGAAAGATGGGTTTTAAATCTGTATATATAGTTCACACTGTACGAAACCGTTCTTAAAAAAAGTCCAGAGAGGACTGGATTTTGTTCCTTGGAGAAAGGTTTCTTTGAAGTTATACTTCTTTGCGCCCATTGTAATTGGGATGGGGTGTCGGTCGAGAAACCGCGTCACGCGTTAGGAGTAAAATCCGGAAAGTGCCTTTTTATACCTTTCTTTGTATATTCGTGTACTTTCCTATACTTGAAAACGTCGGATTGATTTGAAACTTTGCACACTCATCAAGGACTGATGACAATGCAATATTAATTTTGTTGGGTGTAGTAAGTGAGCACTGATCATGGTCCCCAGAACACGACGTGATTTTCACCCCCTTCAAAACGTCTGATTGATTTGAAACTTTGCACTCTTATCAAGGACCGATTACAATGGAATATTAATTTTGTTGGGTGTAGTAAGTGAGCACTTATCATGGTCCCCAGAACACAACGTGATTTTCACCCTTTTAAAACGTCGGATTGATTTGAAACTTTGCACACTTATCAAGGACCAATGACAATGCAATATTAATTTTGTTGGGTGTAGTAAGTGAGCACTGATCATGGTCCCCTGAACACGTTTTCAGCAGTCATTAAAAACTGTATACGTCGGCGGTTCAGCTGCGTGATCGAACTATTAGCGAATTTCCATAGGAAATATTGAGCTATTGCAGTGGCCCTTATGGTAAGACCCAAGGTCGGGAGTAGCAAATGAGCACCGATCATAGTCCCTAAAACACGTTTTGCGGTATCATTAAAAATCATACATATATTTGTATATACATGTCTAAGACCTTTTGGAGACTTGAGTAACGACTGCATTTTAAGTCCTATTTGGTCCAAATTTGGTACACATGTTGGTTGTCTACGTCGCTCGGACGAGTTCGTTGTCCAAAAAAATCCAACAACCGGAAGCGCGTTTTTGACAGGAAGTAACTATTTTTTGAGATTTTTCCTACAAGAATGAATTTTTTAGAATTATTTCTAAAAATATAAATGTTATTCTGCACATTTTGTTTTTTACGCGACCTTATAGCTCGCTTGGTTCCCCCAAAATCGATCCAAACGTAAAATACCATAGAAGTATCCGGTTCAAAGTTAAGTGGTGGATTCCACCGTGGATTTGGTGTGCGAAGCATGCAATGCATTGTGTATTGAAGATACTCCCAATACGGGGGTTGGCGTGCGAAGCACGCAATGCTTTGTGTATTGAAGATACTCCCAATATAAGGAATGGCGTGCGAAGCATTTTGCAGCTATTGAGGACCGTCGTGTATAGATGTATTTCCCAAATAGTTGGTTGAAACCGTAATACATAAACATAATTTTGGAAATTTGCTCAACTGGTCGAATATTTAAATTTTAATCTATATATATAAAATTCAATGTATGTACGTTTGTCTGTATGTTTGTCCTTTATGCGTTACCAAACCGTCCATCCGATTGCTTTGAAATTTTGCATATTAACACAGGTTAACCCTGGGAAGGTTTTAGGCCATTTACCGAAGTCCCAGTGGCCCTCAAAGTTTCAATGTTAATCTTATGGAAGGTCAATCTTAAGGAAGAAGAAGAAAGATTTCTTTTGATTTTATCAGGGGCACAAAAAACAGCTGTTCGTATGAAAAACTTAAAACAGCTGATTTTGATCAACAACTGATTTGGATCAAAAAATGAATATAATTTTAGGTTAGGTAAATCAAGCAATGAGCAGAATCCCATTATAATTTACATCGGCCCTCAGGGATACGAATTACAGGCTTTCAAAGTTTCAAATTAAGCGATAGCAAAGCATTGCCGGGTCAGCTAGTAGAATTATAAAGTAATGTTAACTTACAAATATAGGCCTACTGATACTGAACGGTCACGGCACTGGTACGTCACGCCGACCTGTGTAAATGGACCTTTAAATCTCACGAAAACATCTTTAAAATAACTAATCGCTCGAATTTATGTCAACTGAGTTTAACATATACAGGCATTCTGATAGTTTTATAACTCTGTATAATGTTTCAGCTGGAATACTTGTAGAACATAAGTTGAAGACAATATCACAGAGTGTATGCATAGATCCATTACAGATATTACTGCGATGAAGAATAGGCAATGAAGTAAGTGGGGGCCGCAGCTGGTGATATTTGACACTGAGTTAGAGTCAGCTGTTGCACATTGTTTGTAAGTGCGGCTCAAAAATCCATCGTGTAATTTACTTACCAGGCCATTATTTACACTGCATTACTGTAATGTAAAACTAGTAAATCCCCGTGAAAAATCACAGGCGGATTTAATTAGATACGCATCAGAAATACATCATTTATAAAAAAAAAGGCACACTTTATCTAGGCCTACCTAACTATGCAGACGGGGATTTTTAACTCGGTAAAATATGTACAATTAAATTATAAGGACTATAAAACTGTAGGAATATTTGTTAAGATTTTGTGTTTATGTATATTATCTATATATATAAAAGCCAAATCCACTGACTCACTGATCACGATCTCTAAAACTACTGAACGGATTGGAACGAAATTTGATATTTAGCTTCCTCTAGGGCCATAGGTGCTCACTAAGAAAGGTTATCAAAAAATTCGGAATTTTAGGGGAGTTTTTGGGGGGTCGAAGTTGCTAAATCACTATTTCTCTAAAACTACTTAATGAATTGAAATGAAATTTGGAATGTAGCTTCCTCTAGGGCCGCAGGTGCTGGCTAAGAAAGGTTTTTTTAAAAAATTTGAAGTCTTAGGGGGTTTTGAGGGGTCAAAGTTACTAAATCACGATTTCTCCAAAACTATTGAATGAATTGAAATGAAATTTGGAATGTAGCTTCCTCTAGGGCCGCAGGTTCTGGCTAAGGAAGGGTTTTTAAAAAATTTGAAATCTTAGGGGGTTTGGGGGGTCAAAGTTACTAAATCACGATTTCTCCAAAACCATTGAATGGATTGGAATGAAATTTGGTATGTAGCTTCCTCTAGGGCCGAAGGTGCTGATAAGAAATGGTTTCAAAAAATTTGAAATTTTAGGGGTTTTTTTGGGGGTCAAAGTTACTAAATCACGATTTCTCTAAAACTACTGAATGGATTGAAATGCAATTTGGAATGTAGCTTCCTCTAGGGCCGCAGGTGCTGGCTAAGAAAGGGTTTTTAAAAAATTTGAAATCTTAGGGGGTTTTGGTGGGTCAAAGTTACTAAATCACGATTTCTCCAAAACTATTGAATGGATTGGAATGAAATTTGGTATGTAGCTTAATCTAGGGCCGAAGGTGCTGATAAGAAAGGGTTTAAAAAAATTTGAAATCTTATGGGAGGTTTGGGGACAAAGTTACTAAAATTCCCCATAAGAAATACATAGTATAATATATTTATTGATATAATAATATATTTTTTGTTAATATACATTTAACTTTGATTTGTCTATCCGTGCAAAGCCGGATCGGGCCATCTAGTTACATATATTTAAAGAAAGATAAAAATATTATTTTTTAATTGCCTTTTATTTCATATTGATAGATCAAATGATTTAGAAGTTATTAATATTATAGGCTATATTATTGATTGAAGTTGTAAACATAACCCCAAAGTATAATCTACGCTAGGTTTTGTTTGCGTATTACAGATGATGGGTGAAATCAGTTGTTATATTATTAAGTTATATTATTTCTTCTCTAAATGTTACTCCACGTACGCTCGTACGTACACTCGCTTTTATTGACGCAGTTGTAAAAAAAACAATGTTTTACTTACACAAATTGTCCCACAAAGAGGTCGCCATTTCTGAATTAATATGCCGGGACATTGGAGCACTCTACAAACTTGACACTTTACATTTATGTTAGATAGATATTTAAAATTAAAAAAAGTACCCACAAGTTTTCATTTTGTATTGCCGTGCCGGAATAACAAACATAATTTTAAATCCTGTATAGAAACATTTCCTTCCTCAGTGCATTGCAATAAAATTAAAATCTGTTCAGTTCGTGTTAGCGAATTTCCATAGGAATAATGTGCTATTGCAGTGGCCCTTATGGTAAGACCCAAGGTCGGGAGTAGCAAATGAGCACCGATAATGGTCCCCAGAACACGTTTTGGGGTGTCACTAATAGTTTTCTCTCTAGATAATAATATTTATTAGTTAATCTTCTACTTTAATAAATCACCTCTCCTATCCCACCTACAGTTATGAAGTCACAGTGAATCTGTTTAATAATTTAAATATGTTTGTGAGAAAGTATGTGTCAGTTCCTGGTACCGTTTATTTATAATGTTTCTCTGATGTGAATCTAATTATTAATCTGGCTGTGATATTTCACGGACTTGTTAGTAATCTAATAGTCATCCTTAGTCTAGTATAATGTTTGTTCTTTAACGAAAGTTTCAGGAAGATATTATTGGTTAGTTTGTGTTTACTTTTTTAACTCTAAACCGATTTCTGTCCAACAACTTTATACTATACATCCCTTATCTCAGAAGGTATTAAAACTAGGTTGATTGTGTGAATATAAAAACAGCATTACCTTTATACAAAAAGTGTAAAACCATAATATCACGTAAACGTCGTGACCACATCGTGTTAATGGCGTTACTCTGGAGTTTATCTGCTCTTCAGTTGATTTATTGAACTTTGCGGAGATTTCGTTTTACACCGTTGAAACGGTTACCTGTAATGTCCACCTATGGCGACTTAACAGAGATTTTCTGCCTTCAAAATACGCTTTTGTAGACTCTACTGAGATTAACAGTATCAAATAATTGGTTCACGCAGATGAACCGCTGATGTGAGTTGAGCGAATTCCGAAAATTGATTGGCTATGTGGGAACTATTTGGGAATTTGGTCTACTTACAAAGGCGTTGAATATATTAGTGGAAAATTAATTTGCACCTCAGCCTCCAGCCCAGGCTCTACGCGCAGTTTCGTTCCCCTCGAAGCTGAAAAACTAGCTTTGAGAGTTTGCACCTCGACCTTGCTGCTTCGCTTCGCTCGCGGTGTATAAACCAACTATCGGCCTAGGATCAGAAGCTGCCTCCCAATGAATGTAAAATCCACTACGATGATTTGAACTTTACGTTTTCATCGATTTTGGGGAACTAGACGAGCTATAAGGTTGTACAGACAAACAAAAAGTGCACAATAATCCCCTATATTAATCTATACTTATAAAAGCCAATTACCACTGACTCATCACAGTTTCCCCAAAACCACGAAGCCTACAAACATGGAGTTTGGCACTAATACTCTTTATAGGCTCTAGACGCGCACTAAGAAAGGGTTTCCGAAAATTCAAAATTTTAGGGGGGTTTTGGGGGGGTCAAAGTTACTAAATCACGATTTCTCAAAACCTACCGAACAGATTGGAATTACATTTGGTATGTAGCTTCCTATAGGACCATAGATGCTCCCTAAGAAAGGGTTTAAAACAATTCGAAATTTTAGGAGGGTTTGGGGGGGGGTCAAAGTTACAAAATCACGATTTCTCTAAAACCATCGAACGGATTGGAATGAAATTTGGTATGTAGCTTCCCCTAGGGCCATAGGTGCTCGCTAAGAAAGTTTTTAAAAAAATTCGAAATTTTAGGGAGGTTTGGGTGGTCAAAGTTACTACAAAAAACCATCGAACGGATTGGAATGAAATTTGGTATGTAGCTTACTCTAGGGCCCTAGGTACTTGCTAAGAAAGGGTTTTACAAAATTCGAAATTTTAGGGGGGTTTGGGGGGTCAAAGTTACTAAAAAGAAACATCGAACGGATTGGAATGAAATTTATTATGTAGCTTCCTCTAGGGACCTAGATGCTCGCTAAGAAAGAGTTAAAAAAAAATCGAAATTTTAGGGGAGGTTTGGAGAGGGGGGGGGGTAAAAGTTACTAAAAATCCCCATAAGAAATACATAGTGTAATATATTTATTGATATAATATATTTTTTGTTAATATACATTTAACTTTGATTTGTCTATCCGTGCAAAGCCGGGTCGGACCAGCTAGTTTTTTTATATACACCACCAAAAAGTTTAACTTTAGTACGTTGAACCTGAAAAACGTGAACTTCTAGTCAAAAAAACGTTCTTCCTGTTTTTTTATTTTTATTTTTTTTTTTGCTAACAAACTCGTACGAGCCACTTTACACAACCAACGCGTGTACCAAATTTAAACCAAATCGGACATAAATTGCGGCCGGTAGAGTGCGAACACGTAGGCAATATACAATTTTTAATGACCCCCCAAAAGTGCTCTGGGTATTATGATCGGTGCTCATTCTCATTTATTACTCCCGGCCTCAGGTCTCACCATAAGAACCACTGCAATAGCTTACCTTTCCTATGTTAATAATTTTAATAAATAGTTTGTAATAGTAAATTCTTCCTGTTGATATACTGAGGTCGCTGTTTTTCAGTTAAGGGTCTGCTGTAGTGGCGGCCATCTTGGATTTTTATCCCATAAAAGCAATGTTAAATTTCAAACCATTTATTTCGTTTACTTTTTATCATAAAATTGTTTGCAAGGTCTCATTTTAAGCACAGTCACAATACGCATCGGTCTTGCAATTTACATTTTTTAAAATGCTTTTTATTTGTTATGTAATTGATATTTTGTAAGAATAAAAAATTAATAATGAAAAATAATTTGCATGCCAGATCCGAAATTTTATAAAGAACATTCAGTTTTTTTTTTTCAACACTCAATTACAAAAGATAGACTTATAAAATGGTATGAAATGAGGCAATGTCAAAGCGTTCAGCTGCAAGGAATTGCACTGTTTAGATAGGGATACAGTGAGAAGCGGTTGCTTTCTCGTTTACTGAAGCAGACCCTTAATATACCGGACGTAGGAATGCTCTAATAAACTTCTCACTTTAAGGATATGTAAAAAACAACTCTCGTGTTTCATTTGCGTATGGCCAATCAAAGAAAATGGCGGAATAACAAATTAATGTTACCGTCAAAATGATTTTTTTCGCATAACCATTACAAATTTCGCAGATAACATGAAAATGTGAAAAACCAAGGCCGTAGCCGGGGGAGGGTGTTAGGGGGGTCAACCCCCTCCGAAATCCCGAAATTTAGCAGTAAAAATTAATACTAGTTTTAAAGAGTGCAAATGAAATTATAACATACACAACACTACAGAGGATAAAGCAACCTATTTTACATCATTGTGCGTTGCATGCATACTGATATTTAGATTTGCTTGATTAAACTACAACCATAGATCATGAATAATAAATAGATCTTGCATCCATACGGCAGCAGTGTGGCGAAAATTAGGTTGTCGGGAAAATAGTACATGATCGCGCCGCGAGGTAGCGCTAGGGAGAAATCATTGGTAGCATTGGTGTTTCACACAGCTTCCGTCGTTTCCCCAATAGATAGCGCCACTATCGTCGAATTTCTAGTGGAACGAAATATTGCATTGCATCGGAGTTCTATTAGGTTATAAAAATACAATGCTACAACGTACAGTACACATGGATGCAGTAGGTTACAGCCTTACTCTCTTGTGAGCTTGATCTTATCTAAAATAAGAAAACTATGAAGGATCAACAAAAATACTTAACACTCAATGCATTTTGTATTGAAAATACTCCCAATACGGGGGTTGCCGTGCGAAGCACGCAATGCATTGTACATTTAAAATACTCCCTATACCGGGGTTGGCGTGCGAAGCACGCAATGCATTGTGCATTGAAAATACTCCCAACACGGTATTTGGCGTGCGAAGCACGTAATGCATTGTGTATTGAAAATACTTCCAATACGGGGGTTGGCGTGCGAAGATTGAAATGCATTGTGCATTGA
>JAGFPH010004606.1:99969-112488 GCA_018207615.1 Philaenus spumarius | reverse complement strand
TTGTTCAGTATTAATGTATTTAGTGTAGTTATTATGGATATTTCGTACACAAAATCTTTATTATCGTAGTATCTTCTCCGGTAAGACGTAAAATAACTCAAATGAAACAAACAAAAAGTACCACTATAATAGACAAATTAACGAATTTTCCTTGGAATCCTTTATATAGTAATTTTTACATATATTTAAATCTAAATAAATTTACTTTGCAGTTGTTTAACAGTTTCTACGCATTAATCGTTACATAAGCCAAAGGACAATACAAAGGAAGTATGAAGAATATGCAGTTGTAGAAACCTGTTGACCTTCTGAGTCAGACTAAGTTTTAAATAATATCAGTTTTGTCATCCATGGTCAATACATAAAACAAACAATGTGTGCACATTTATAGTCTTATATCATGCGAATGTACCCTCTAAAAATATATAATTTGTCTTTTAAGAAAAAAGTTACTTTCTTTAAAAGTTGAAAATTTTTCCTCTCTGCGTACATCCTACCTAAATTACGAAGAATATTCATTGAAATAATAATTGTTTATTTTGTTGGTGTGGTAACAACCTTTTTCACCTCTGAGGTAATATTTAGGAATACTATGTAGCTGTAACTTTATTATTGCAGCTTTTTAATAATTATAATAATTTACTTGCTGTAAATACCTTGCAATAATATTTTTTATAAACCTCACTACCTGTTTTGATGAGTACAAAACGGGAATAAGACGAGAAAGGGTAAGCAACGCATCTCGGAAGTAGACCCATGTTATTAATGTGTTAAACATTAAAAACACAGGTGTGAGTATTTTAGAAGGTTCTGTAAAGTGTTAGACACACACAAATTAGTTAGCGTAGGTAAAATTTAATAACGTGTTATATAGTACAAGACAGTTTTGAGAATTTTAGAACACGTATGTAGGAGTAAATATTAATAATATGTTATACACATATTTGAGGATAATTTTAGACGGTCGAGTATCTCACCATCTCAATATGATTTTCTTATAAGACCTTAAGTTGGAAAGATCGGCACGAGAAGTAGTCAAGAATGAGACGAGTCAGTAAATTAATACCCATATTAATACTACGTTGAACAGTACCTACAGGTTTGAGTATTTTAGAAGGCTCTATAATAAGCCTCACACAGGCCATGTTCATAGATAATATAATTTACTATATGCACTTACTACTATATTGGAATTTTACAATAGAATTTGTATATATATGGCTCGTACACTAAGTCGAAAGATTTGCAAGTTATATACATATTTGTCGGTAAGTATTTTAATTTACTATAACAACGCGATTGGATAGGTTAGACAGTCAGCGGTGGGGAGGTAATCTATCCAAAGTCGCTAGATAATATGATCAATATATTATCAACAACGAAAAGGCTGAACGCATGTAACGGTTATTCAGTCACACTAAAATTGAAATGTTTATTATTATTTCAAGACACTGAAAATCCACTTGGGGTGGGGATGAAGGATTCAGCTGTCTGAATCAAACTCCTAGATAATATGATTTACTTAAACACTATAACACATTATTATTTATTGTCAAAAGTCGTTGCAAGTTAATTATATGATCAGTTTTACACAATCCGTAATGCATCGAATCAATGCGAAATGATGGTTATAATAGAAGTATAGATCATTTACCGCCGTTGAGGGTAACGAAAACAGCTCTACAACCAGTTTAAGAATGCTGTCCGAGATCTGGAATGGACTACATCGATACCTCATCTTCTACTCGATTACCTTGCCCAGTCTGCCTCACGGAGACTCGAAATACAGCCTCTATGCCCTGTGGTCATGTGTTTTGTGGAAGTTGTATTATGCAGGTACTACGCTGCCCTCTCTGCAGACGTTGGATAGTGTATAGACTCCAAATTTATTTTTAAACATTGTACACTTTAAAAGTATAATGTATACATTAACTGTTTTCACATTATTACTCAATATACAAACCTATCCTAAAGAGTAGGAAACCGATGTAGTGGGGACAGGATCTAACCTAGATGACGATGGGCTTGGTTAACCTATTGGAGGCTTGGTTCAGTTAGGGAGAGGGGGCATCGTGGGGATTGGTTAAGCTATTTGGTTGAGCTAGGGATAGGGGGGCTTCGTGGGGTTTGGAGAGGTAGGCCGAGTGGGGACTAGGTGGGTAAAGGTGGGGCTTAGGTGGGAGAAGGGAGCAAGTGGGGCTAGGTGCGTGGGGCTTAGGTGGGAGAAGGTGCAAGTAGGGCTAGGTGGAGAGGGCTTAGATGGGAGAAGGGGCAAGTGGGCTTAGGTGGGAGAAGGTGCAAGTGGGACTATGTGGAGAGGGCTTAGGTGGGAGAAGGGGCAAGTGGGGCTAGGTGGAGAGGGCTTAGGTGGGAGAAGGGGATTAGATGGAGTGAGTTAAGGTGGGACAAAGTGGGTGGGGCTTAAGTGGGAGAAGGGGCATGTGGGGCAATTTCCTCAACCAATCAGGGGCTTGGCTCCGCCTACTTTTACCCCCTCTACTTTGTTTTGGACCAATCAGAAGCTGTGCCCAGGTATCATGATATACTACTGTAGAATGTGCCTTGTAATATCTAAGGTATTGGAAGAACTTAGTTTCATCTATCAGTTCCATAAATAATGTGGTGAATTCTCCCTTGGTTTTCCTCCACACAAAATGAACCCAAATTCATTTTTAGCAAATTTCCATAGGAAAGATAAGCTATTGCAGTGACCCTTATGGTGAGACCTGTCGGGAGTGGTCAACGAGCACCGATCATGGACCCCAGAACACGTTTTGGGGTGTCGTACATATGTTGGTTGTTTAAGTCACTTGGATGAGTTTGTTAGCCAAAAAAATCCAACAACCAAAAGGAAAATTTTTTTAGATTTTTCGTACTAGAATGAAACGTTTTTAGGGTTTTATATAAAAAATATACATTTAGGATATTTTGTTTTCTTACACAACATTAGAGCTTGTTTGATTCCCCAAAATCGATAAAAATTTAAAAGTACCTGGTTCAAATGCACATGGGGGCATCTTCTGATCCAAGGCCAACGGCCAAGTTTGTACGCTGTGAGCGAAGCAGTCAATAACCCGAGCCTCAAGATCCGCTGAGAGCGAGTCGAAACTGAAAGTTTAGGTGCTAATAAATTCTACCAATATATTTTGAAAAAACGGGCAGCTATTCAGTGCCTTCATGAATAACCAATTTCTAAAGTCGTTGGTTGAAACCCTAAAATATACAAACTTAATTTTGAAAATTCGCTCAACTCACATCAGAGGTCGAATTATTTAACATCTTCAAGTTCCAAGACTATCGCTATTATGTCAATTCTTCTTCAGTAAACATTGCCATTAAAATGTAGAAAATTATTTATCACATTCACGTATATCTAACTGCACTTGGCAGTGACTAGACTGACTGACAAAGCTTGGTTGCACCTGAGACTTGACCGAGAATGAACAGTACACTGGACTTCTGTGCGTGAATGGATCTTTACACCTAAACTTTAACTTTGCCTGTACCACGGTTGTTAGATTCCTATAATATACTTTATGTTCATAAAACACATTTACAAATTAATATGAAATTCAGAAAAATTACCATACGGCCTTTTCAAACTAACCGATTCAATTTTCTAAAATACTTTTCCAAATAAATTATCGTACCTTTAAATTAAGACATTTCTTTCGCTTTAAATAATGAATAAGTAAAACTAGGAAATGTTGTTTCTTTCTGAAAATAAAGTAAATGTAAATAGGAATATTTGGTGGAACACTTCATTAATGAAAACAACTGCATTCCATGTGTAACAATTTACTTTAAAAACGCTAATTTACAAGAGGTACACAAACACATACACTTTATTAACAACCTGCATATAAAATGAACACAAGGATTAGACAAAATTAAGACAGTGTTTTGTAAATTAAATGTATTATATTAAATTACTCAACTTAAATCATTTCTAAATTGAATTAACACAAAACTAAAATTCAAGAAAAATCTGTAGAATTTTATTTATGATTTTCTTCTTCCAACTTGAAGACAAAGATGACTTTATTTGTATATATCGCCATTAAATAAAAAGACAAGTTGAGTTTGCTGCCGAGGATTTCATACCACCATTCGTATTCATAATATTTAGTTCTAAAAGAACAGTTGTGCGTAGCTAAAGACGGTATTGAAAGCTTTCAGAATCTATAAAGGGCAAAGCTTATCCTCTGTGCCATTCTTTCGCTTGCTACTTCTCTTGGATGTGCCTTTTCACTAAAACATTCCACTTAAATAACACAAATACCTAGACAAATTACATTTTCACAAATTTTCTACACAGTTGGACAAAAGTGCAACATTTTTTAAATATACAATGTATTAATAAATATAAGGAACCTCTTCAAGTCGGATAAATTAAAACTAGGGGCTTTGCGTCCCAACCCCGCCTTGGCTTTCGGCCTCAGATGGCTGCTTAGCTTCGCTCGCAGTTGGAAAATTCACTAAAGAATCTCGTTAATCTTTGGCTCGTTTGTACATAGGTTTGTAAAATTATGAAACCAGGCTTAAATATATTAACAGTAATTACAAGATTAATTATAACCTCAAATACATGCTTTAGAAACATGAGAGGCTTTCATTACGATTTTAGTCCTAGTTCTACTATCTTCTGTCAACCTAAGTTTGAAACCAGGCCTAAATATAGTAAAAATTATTGCAAGATTAACATAACCTCAATACTATGTTTCAGAAATGAGCCAGGCCTATATTACAAAATTGACTATTCTAATTTATCCATCTTTGCCAAGTTTACCTTTTTTTTGACAAAATAAATTGTTAAATCAGGCCCAATTTATTCTAATTACAACGTGCTAAAACAGTATAAATTAGCTTGTTTTTTAACAGTAATTAAAAACTATTCAATGAACAGCTGATAAAACAGTATATTTTGGCTTGTTTATAAACAGCTGTTTTGATCGCTTTATTTACTATTTCCTTGTTATTTTGTAACCAACATGGCAACACATAAGTCCCTATGTTAAAATTTTTCAACTTTTAAATTATATTTTATCAAAAAATTGTGTTTTTACACGAAATACAACTATATGGGTGTACTTAAAAATCAAAACTACACCAAAATACAAAATTTCTTTGAATTCGTTAGAGCCGTTTTTGAGATCCGTGACAGATACAAAGATAGATACAAGAATTGCTCATTTAGAGTAATAGGATATTTTCTTATATTGAACAAAATACAATATACGAAACATAAGTACAGTTTACAAACATAGATTTTAATAGCGAAATCCTGATATCCAAGAAAAACTAGTGAACTTGAAAGGGAAATTTCAAATACTCTAATAACATTTACAATATAGACAAAAACCGTCTATTTTTCAACTCCTTTATAAACTGGAAAGTTACAGTTTTATGCAAGCGCCCTGAGGTTGCAACAATTACTCGAAAATTAAAAACAACCTCCCAACAGAAATTTGTTGATGAAGGATAAACTGCGGAGCAAAGATTATGATCCGTTTAAGCTTTTTAAAGAAAATGGATGACACTTCCATGTAATATATCTGTAGCAAATTTCCGACCAGCTACCGGTCACGATTGTCTTCTACAAAATGAAGTTACTAACCTCTGACAAGTGTACAAGATATGTGCGATGGACAAAGTGCAGCTACTGGTCTGGACAGAGAGAAACAAGGACGAAGGAACTTGCCTGGGCTTTATTGGGAGGCGAGATCCAAGATGGTGTCAGCCAAAAGGTGCTAGTGGCATAACTAACTAGTTTTATGCGAACCAAGTTCCTCTAATACAAGGTTTTTAAAATTTTGACTGCACGATTTTCAAAAATAGAGTGAAATTAGTTTATGAGCGAGTAACATTATTGAGCTTGCGTGTATTTATTTATATAATAGAAGTAGATTTTAGTGAGTCATAGAGATACAGTACAATAATGAAGGCTCTTTGCCAAATAACTAGAGATGATTAGAATTATTACCCATACAAGAAACATTTCGAGAGCCGATTACAAGGCCATAGCTGTACACAAAGTAGGAGATAAGGCTGCAGGTGACTTGGCGAAGAAAGGAACAGAAATTATGCTAAAAGCAGCCAGCGCCCTGGCGTTACAAGCGATTAAAAGAAAATTTAAAATATCTTCACAGCGGAAATTTGACGATGGAATGAAAGCTAGAGTGAAAGGGGACGGCTTTTACACCTTCAGAGCTTTTTAAAGAAAGTAAGATGATTCCAGTAAACGCATTTTGCGTATTTCCGTACAGCTGGTTAATACAGAATGAATGTATTAACCTCGAACACACTTTGTTCACGAGATATGTGTATTACGGTCACGGTCCAACTGACCTACAAGGGTATGGAATGGATAGAAATTATGATGAAAGCATTTTCCTTGACTTATTGGATGGCAATAGTAGAGTAGTTTGATTTATTTTACAGTCTACTTCTAATCTGAAAATGAATTTCAAATTAAGATTACTAGGAAAATTAATCAGTTCTTCCTGAAACGATCAAACGAGTATAAGTCCTCTCAGATGATTTTTATGAGTCAAGGATTAAATTCAGAAAATAAAAAATGACAGTAATTCTAGCAAGTATACAAATACAAATATATTTAAAAGTATTTTGTATATTTTTTTAAATTTTCATTTTAAAACAATATTTTATGAAACTTCTCTACAGTGATCTGAATTCCTCTACTTCTGGTTTCCAGACACACACAAACTATGCATCTAATACCTATGCTAAGCATGTTTACACTAAAAAACTTGCAAGTTAAAAACAAAAATTACATTTTATGTAACCTATATACATTTTAAAAGAAAACAATCTTTGTATGAAATTTAAAATTAATTAATACAATCAATAATTACAAATTATATTTAACTTTTAAAAAGTTATATTAACATATGATCTATCTCTAGTACTTAATATTATGAAATCAATTACCTTTGTAAGTCACATTTTATAATGAATAAATAAAACAAGTTATAACAGTTTGTCTTAAATTTGTCTAGTATTCTTCCCTATTTATGATGAAAGCTTGTATATTAATTAATTATAGCTTGTTAAAAAAAAGTACTTTTAAAAACGATAACATATATTCTAATAATAACGTATAAACGAATATATAAAATAAAACATCAACAATACATTTTATCTATAAAGGGAATTTTATATTCTTTGGGGGGTATAAAAATAACGAACTGGGTACCATTCGAAAGCTTAAAAATAATAATAAATATTATGTTTTCATCCTTTCTAAAATAAAAGAAATAAATAACTTTTCCTTATTAACATTTTTTGAAAAAATGCTGTACAATTTAATATAAAAGAAATATATAATGCTTTCCTCTAGTATGTTTTGTGAGTTAATTTACATTACATTATTATTCTATTTTCACATTTACAAATAAATGAGAACGAACAAGATGCACCTAAATGTAACACTCCGGTGAGTAGGCACACATATTCAAAACGCTCCGCGAGCAAAGGCCTCGATAATTCTACAAATTTTGTTATCAAATCCAAGTAGGCATAACATGCCGTCTCCTTCTACGTCCTTGTGATTTTTAAACTTGCCCGTTAGCGAGCATGTGATAACCCTGAAACACAATTAATAGAATTTTAAATGAATAAAAATACTTCACGGAAAGGAAGTCATTTAGCACTATACCACACACATTTACATTTATATATTCATCTCTTAACAATATAGTCATTGTTTAACACGTTCGCTACCACAGTAACATTTTTTAGTACGCATAGACGGCCGGATTCTATCCAAAGACTGATGCCGCAAATGTGCGACGCCTGGTCTAATTGAAATAGACTGATGTCGCATATTTGTGGCAGTATTATTTTGCTATTTAACCGCTAATTTTGAAATACTAATATATTTTAAAGACCCGATTTATTGGTATCAGTATGGAAGAAGGTCTGCCGCTCATATGCGGTGCTTGGTCTGCAACTATAAAGAGCTAGAAATTGTATAGTGTGAATTCCGCTAAATGGTCTTTTACGTGGTAACGTGAAGACGCAAAGTTCTCAGGAAACTTTCTACCCCCCCCCCCCCTCTCACGTAACAATTCCTGGGAATTCTGTTTTTCTGCCTTGGTCTGTGGCAAATGTCACAACTGGTTGTCCAAGTCTATGTAGTATATTTTTCTCTGTATTCTGAGTCTGTATATATTTCTGCGAGTCTGAACTGTACATGGTAGGATGTGGCGAATAATTTCTCCCACGGTCATATGTAATTTTAACTTTATATGTTGTAGTGTGAATTTAAGTGTTTTGTATGTATATGAGCAGACTTAGGCTTGAGGATTAAAAAAATTAACAATTAAAATTAATCGTTAAAAATATGGGTAACTTTTTAACTTAATCGTTAGTTTTAAAACTGATTAACTTTTCACTCTTAATCGTTAAAATATTGGTTAACGATTAAAACTAATGTCAGTTAATTTGGCGGATGCCCGGAAAGATTTGTCACCATATCTTAACGATCGACACCAAAAATATTCAGGTTATGGAAATGCCGGATTTGTTCGGATAATTCAATTCATTCAGTGTACTCGCTAGTGAATTGCCGGCGGGTGGCGGCCAGTTGCATGGCTGACTCAACAGCGGCCGCTGTTCCGTTGAGCGCACAAACTCCCTGAAAACTACAACTTGGCTCTCTATGCAAGTCAAAAATTTTTAATTTTTAATGTGCAGTACTGTACTGTACTTATTTATTTTCATTATACTACACCGAAAACAGCTGTTTTCTATACCCAGACTTGCCAGCTTTGAATTTTGCCAAATACGGAGATTTTTAGCGATGCAATTTATTTTGTATCCTAACGATATTTTATTCATCAAGTGATAAACAGTTAATCATACATGCAATATATAGTTTTAAAATATACAATTAGGTCTGTGTAAATATATTTTTAAATAGCCACTTACCATACAAACTATGCCAATCGTGTGCTGCTGCAATTACTTAGTTATTCACATAAGTTTTAGTCTCTATTAAACATTATTTGTCTTTAGATGAAATACACACATACAAAAAAGTCTAATCACAAGTTTTTAAAGTAGCCTACACAGTTTTTAACAAAAATCTATTTACAAAATAAAAACTATTTATATTTACACACTGTAGAACTTAGAAATTCTCTAAAATTGCACTGTTGATGCAGATTTAGCTTTTTTTAAAAAAATTATCATCAAAGTTCTGCTCATAGCATAGACCCTGCTGCATGGATTTTGCTGTTAGGATTTTTTCCAAAGTATCATCACTTAAATTAGATCTAAACTGGGTTCGTGTTTTAGTCACCATACTAAATATGTGTTCACACTCAGCATTACTATGTGGAATAATTAGAATATTTAACATTAGTAATGAAATATTTTTGAATTTGAATAGGCCATCAGCACTCTTAATTTTACTAATCAAACTCCATTGTGTGTCTAACATTTCATTATTTACAATTTTACTTAAATCTTCCAGTTGCAAGTTGCAGAATTCAGACTGAAGTATATCAATTGCTAAATTTCTATCTTCTCCATTCAATAAAATTGGAAATTTATCAATGAAAAATAACACTTTGAAAGGACGAATTTCTAATTGATGAAAGATTTGCAACTCTGGCATGCAGCAAAATATCATTATTTATTGGAAACTTGTGAATGATGTAGACACATACTTTAATGAAATAATTGCGAACAGAATCATAAAAAATATTTTTGTCTGCATCCTTAACCAGTTTTAATGATTCAACAGTCTTACTTCCTATGACTAAATCAATATCTGTTTTTTGTTTCTCTTTTGAATGATATTCAACTTTAAATATTGATGAAGCTGACATAATGGCTGAAGGCTTAATAAATTTTGACAACAAGTTCTTAAATAAATCTGTTAAAATAGAATGGAGTAAATGGATTTGTGGTTCTCTAGACTGCAATATAGTATTTGGTGTTTCAAAGATTGGCAGAATATATTGAAGAAAGAAGCAAACAGAATGATTTAAATTAGATGACATAAACATAAATAGTCTCTCTTCTCTAGACAAATTTATACTAGGTCTGCTACTTGAGGAATCTATATAATTAATACGCTACATGAAACTTTGTCGGTTGAACTCCTCCGCCATTTCTTAACCGATTTTATCCATTGACGTCTCATTGGAAAGAGCGTGTCGCGTAGATTTGCAAACTGGCCTTACATTTTTGAATAAGTCCCTTGGGCTCTGCCCCAGTGGCTTTTAAAGTTCCCATGTTATTCTTATGGAAGGTCAATCTTAAGGAAGAAGAAGAAAGATTTCTTTTGATTTTATCAGGGGCACAAAAAACAGCTGTTCGTATGAAAAGCTTAAAACAGCTGATTTTGATCAACAGCTGATTTTGATCAACAACTGATTTGGATCAAAAACTGAATATAATTTTAGGTTAGGTAAACCAAGCAATAGCGAAGCATTGCCATGTCCACTAGTCACTTTTTATTAGGCCTATTTGTTTCTTGTTTATTTTAACATTTTTTACTAAATTTACATCTTTTTTAGTAGCTTTGTGTTGAGAGTGCTTTAAATTTGGAATTTTATAATTGTCTAAATTGCATGATGGTTTTGGTTTATTAACCTCTTCTTTAAAAAAACTGGTAAGAGGTGCCCATTGTTCCAGGATTCTACTTAAACATTTACCTAGTGATAACCACCGAGTCGAAACATGTTTAATAATTTTTTTTATATCTGTATCATGTAATTTTTGAAATCTAATTAAACTCTCCTTCCTTTTTGAGCTCTTTTGGAGATAATAATAAATGTTGATAATAAAATCTTCTGCATTTATTGGTAAAGCAACAGCTCCTTTTTCAGCTGCTAAATTTATCAAATGGCATGAACAAGCCATTATAATTAAATTTTTTATGTCATCTTGTAAAAATTTGGCTACACCACTTTTTTTGCCTATCATCACTGGAGCATTATCAGCGCTAAACACAATGCAGTTGTTTAGCGGTACATTTTCAACTTTTAATTTATCTAAAAGAAGTTCTATATCCTGTAGCATCACTGGTTAGATTAGGCACAGACAATAAACCATATTTAATTTGAAACTCACCCTCTAATGAATCTAAATAAGTAACTACAATGGGGTAAAGTTTTGAATCGTTCTGGTTGCTACCGTCGGTAGAAATACAAAATGGCGATCTTTTAATTATATTTAAAATTGTATCAACATGTTTCGTTGATATTTCTCGAATTATGGCAGTTGTTTTTGTGCAAGCACAGGCATATTTTTTAGCGATTTCACTATCAGGAAACATTTTGCGAAATAGGGCACCCGCATGATCGGAACTGCTTATAGAAATATTATGTTCTAAAAGAAAATGCGTAAAATAGCATTCTGCTTTTATAATATCGTTTTTTTCTTTTTTAGTACTGAAATCAAGTTTTGTATTCTTCTCAATCGAATTGGCACAAGTCTTGTGTTTTTCGGTACTCATATGTTTCACGATGTCTCGTCGACCTCCATGTGCAACAGAAAAATCACACCGACAAACACTGCAAAAGGAGTAAATATTGCCTTTTCTCGATTGTAGAATTGACGGAAACTCTTCGGCAAAAGATTTTTTTAAAACGTATTTTCTTTTAGACATTATACACACAACAAAAATAAAACTTGTATTTAACAGTACACCAAAAACTTCAAACACTTTCACTTTTTTGTTGATGACACAATGAAACTCACGTTCTAAACTTCAAACGTATACTGTAACTGTTGAGTGTTGACTGAAGCACTGAAGGACAAAGGACAAAGGACGTGAAGGAAGATGTACCGTTATATTTCAGTTGTAGGCCTTTCTGTGACTGGTGAAAGTGACCTACGAATAGACACGAGATCTAACGAATCCAATTCATACGACAGCTAATGGTTGACCTTGATAAAAATAACACACGCTATAATACACAGCTATATTTTTCTTTTTAAAAAGTCCCACTTATTGGGGGTCAAATTTATAACTTCCTTTTTTTGTTCAATTTATGATAAAAGTTACTGTTAATTTTAAAACTACTACTACTTAGCTGAAGAAATAAGTACTAACTCCTTTATGGTTTTTATTTTACAATTTTTATACTTTTATTTATTCTTTTTTACAATTTTATATTTGCTTCAGAGCACAATGAATATTATTTTATATTATTATTTTTTAAATAAGACTCTCTATCTCGGGTTAAAGAATCCCTGGCTGTCTTGCTGTTAAATAAGCAATCTCAAATTTACCACTTACAACTAACATAGGCTACATAAAATACTAAAAACTAATTTATAAAATTCCTAAAACTAAATATTAAAAGTCCAAAGTGTGTGAAAAGTTCGATCTAGATTTAAAAGTTTATGTTGATTTTGCAGTTTTTATTTTGGATGTAGTGTTTTAGAAAATGGATATTTTTTGGTCAGGTATTACCTTCAATATGGCCTCTTGCCTACAAACTGTTTTCCTTGAAATTTACTACCAGTATTGTTTTGAGT
>JAGFPH010004606.1:74190-90236 GCA_018207615.1 Philaenus spumarius | reverse complement strand
GAAACAATTGCCTAAATATTTTAGTGGGCAAATGTCTACATTACATGCATCAAACTAAAAATCTTTCACAATTTTTTCTACTGATATTTATTGTTAATGCCGAATTGGGTTAAAATACGGAGAAACTAATTGCAAATACGGAACACAGGAGATTTCATTCAAAATACGGAGTCTCCGTCCTAAATACGGAGAACTGGTAAGTCTGTATACCTGTTCATAGGCACGTAAGTTCTTATTTTCCGTGCACTACACCGTAAATTTACCGTGCACCAACAGATTTTATAAATAAGAATATACGTCTCAGTTTTATGTAAATATCTGATTGATTTTGTCAATAGAAATGTAACAGAAAAATCAAACAAGTTTATTTTTTTTTTTATAAATGATGTTTTGATTAAAACAATCATTATTATTATAAAAAGAACAATATTCAAAAATAAACTGTGAAATTACACACGATAACCTAGTACAACAAAACTAAACAACGCGTAAGCTCACTAAAACACTGCGTAGTAAGTAGGAACCAAACAACGGCGAGAGCAGAAAGCTGTTCACAGACCGGCCAAAGAAGGCAAACATTACATTTTCTAAGATTTATTTACCACAGAAACTGAACTCAAATGGTCCTAAAAAAAATTCTACAGATAGCAGCACATCTCAAACTTCAACAATAGCGGTCATCAAAGTAACTACGTCTGTTCAAATGCAATCAAAGAACGTTATCATAGCGAGTTCGGGGCTCGCCCGACTTAGGAGTTCGTGCGGATTAGTAGGGTGCGGGGCTGCCCCGACACTCAAGTGGAAAGGGTTAATGTTGACAAAGTACAAAGTGTGCGAACAGCTGGAAATTTGAAAATGACTGAATAAAAAAGTCGAAAGGGCCGTCATATAACAACGAAAAACAAGGATTATCCTAAGGTAAATGGTACTTACGTATTATACGGAGGCCACTATTTTTTAAACGTTGCTAGGTTAGGTATTGTTTTAGTAAACAACAGAAATACAAGAATAATAAAAAAATAGCCTGAAGTTCTAACCTATAGTATTTAGTGACAGTATGTTTAGTTGCTAGGTTACTATTAAAAATAGTATGTAATAAAAAACGTCTAAAATTTTTTAGAAATACACTCGTTTAGGTTCCTAGAGTCTTCACCGAAATGATACTTCAATAGACTGTCAACGTCTTTGAGTTTTGCAGGTTTAGCATTATTAATTTTACCCATAGCAATTGGGCGAATCACGCTCACCATTTTGTTCTTCTTAGTAACAGGTCTTTTTTTTTTGTTAACATCACTAGAATAAAGACCTCTCCTTTTACTGAAGTAATTGTTCTCGTTTTGTTTCTGTTAATTATCAATCTCTTTGACGCATTAAATTGGAAATGCCATTGTCCTGGTGACTTAAGGACTTCAAAGACAGCATGTAGGAAAACTGGCTTATAACTAATAAACGGCTTTAAGAAAAAGTGTATAAGTACCAAATTTGTTCTTTTTCCCAAGCTCAAAACAAATATTCTATGCACATTTTGTGTATGAGCATTCTGGAAGGATTTATTCTTCATGTAATGAATAAATGTCACATATGGCGGTCATCTTGGAATTACGATGTCATAAATGTGTGTGTGTGTGTGTGGAGAAGATAAAGATATGTTTGACAACTATGATGACTATACAAACCATGAAGATTGGATGGTGATGATAATTTGTTTACAAAAAATAATTTAATCTTAATGTTTTGTATACCAGTACATAATAGAATGGAAGATCTTATACAACCACTACAAGGTCCTATTACAAATTTATTATATGATGGAGTTAGATATGCTTCATATATAACAATATAATTTCAATATCATTTGTTCATTAATGTCAATCAATAATTAATGTTTGTGCAATATCATTGTACATGTATAATAAAATATTTCATTGCATTATTAAATAATGTATGCTTGTATTATTAAAGTTACTGTGAGTAAACAACAACAGAATCATAACACCTTGAAATATGTTCTAAATGGTTTTTTTACAGGCATCAATGGCTGTGGTTTGGATTCCATGTAAAACTGTACGTTTTCCGTCTTCATTAGCCCATAACTCGCAAACTGTAAAAGATATGAAAAAATTGATAATGACCAAACTTGTTCTTCTGCCCAAGCACAACAAAACATGCTATGCACATTTTGTTTATGCGCACTCTAGAAGGAGTTATTCTTCAAGTTATGAATAAATGTCACATATGGTGGCCATCTTGGATTTATGACGTCATAAAAACCAAACGGTGCAAATTGAAAGTAAAATAAACAGAGTGCAAAAGATTAAATATCAATAGTAAATCTACTGGAAAATGGCCGTACTATTCTTGAACTGAATACTTACCACAGCTTCTAAAACTGTATAATCACTTACTTTGAATCCTTCTTGTTCATTTCAGATTTGTAATTTTCTAGGGCAGTTTGTGAACCACCTGTAAGGACTGAATTATCCGTGAGTACAAGAAAAACATCTATATCCAGTTTGCGTTTTGTTGCGTAAGAAATTACTTTTCCCACGTCCGGGCGGCCACCTATTTCAGTCTGAAAAAAATATCTACATGTATAAAATGAAAAACTTGTTTTCGTGTAAAGATACAGCACAAACAATATTATGTATCGCTCTTTCTCAATGTATCGTAATGTTGTTTATTGTCTGTGTTTATCATCAACTAATAACCGGCTCTGGCTTCATACAAGAGCAATTTAAAATTTACAAGAATAGATTCTCTTAACCTGGATCATTGAAATGTATCTGGCATTTATTATTTACCAATAATCACCCAATCTGAGGAAACAATGGATTACTGACCCACACAGGCAATTAATTATAACTGCAGCAACACCCTCTGACCACCAACTTATGGATAATGTTATTCACAAATTATGTTTTTCGCCATACCGACTATTATAACAAATTAATATAATAGGAACTTGCCATCACCAATAGTCAAAAGCTGTGTTATTTACACAACGTCCATTTCGGCTATTCAGCCATTATCGAGTTGTTGGGAGGAGTCACTCTGTTGTCATAAACACTTTTAAACACATAGTTTCATACATTTAAAACAAATGCACGCACTAAGTCGCACATTAAAAACGATCGTATATCCGGTAGGCCTACTGTCTCGCACCGTACTAAAATTTATGTGGAAACTATGTGTTTAAGTGTTTATGACAACGGAGTGAGTCCTCCCGATAACTTGATAATGGCTGAACAGCCGAAACGGCCGTCGTTTAAACAACACAACTTTTGACTATGGTGACGGCAAGTTCCTATTATAGTAATATTATTCTAAAGTAATATAAAAACCCATTTGCAATTCGATTGCTTAAATCAAAGGAATTAAATGGGATAACTACTATTAAAATGGGAAGCTACCTATATAAAATAAATTGCATTAACATTAAACACTCATATGTTAAGTATGCATGCGAACGCCTGCCCTGATCACAAGAATCTTATATTAATAAATAAGTCACTTCAAAATTATTTTTTCAATACACTCACTAAATTTATTGTTAAGTATATATTTATGTACTAAAATCAAGTAATAGAGAAGCAACTAGTAATTAATAAGTTTAGAATTATTGTTATACAACTATATTCACAGTAATATAGAGTTGTTTTATTTCGAATATAAATTGTTTTCTGAAATTAAATTGTTTACATACTTTAATTAAAAAGCCTGGTTAAATTTAGTTCAAGTTCTTAATTGTCAAAATGAATTTGTTGTAATCAACAAAGTTTTTCTATTATGCAAAGTTAATTTTAGGCTTAACCCTCTAAGCAGCAGAAGGCACTCAGTAGGCTGAGTTTGCACAACGGTAAGGTCTGATTGATTTGATTATTTCATCAACTAAAAATTATCAAATCTCAATAAAACTAATTCCATTGTAAAGAAAATGTTTCAAACTTTAATTTTTGTATTTAACATTGCTTTCTAAAACGTATATTTACATATGTATCATAGTTTTAAAATATTAGTTTTCTGAAAAGCCAACGCCGCTCGAATGACTCACATGGAAAAACTCAACTTTGTCATTTCTTTAGAGCTCACTACCGCTCGACTGGGATATTTTGACAATCAATAATATAGAGATACCTTTGGATTTGTCAAGATTTTAACTTTCTAAAACTGCCATCCAATCAAAAGTCACTTGTATAGTTTCAAAGATATGGAATTGTCTGTAAACCTTTGCAATTGGACAGATTTTAACCAATAAAACAGCACATTTTGCTTTCGAGATATCTCTTAGAATACAAATTGACTTGTTTATATCTATTTATAGACCAAAGTTCAATCTTTTGTTTGGTGTAAAGCAATCCATATTTACTCTAACGGTTTTGTTCGTACAGTGATGAGAAATACTGACAAATGGGAAATTCAAAACTCGACTTTCTCATGCTCCTGAAGTGGCACTTCCAACGGTTTTTCACACAGAACGTCGTATTTGATGTGTCCGTGAGAAGTTTAATTTGTTTGATCTAATTTTGTGATTCAATTAAAAACTAAATCAAATACTTTTACGAAATAATAATTTACAAGTATACAGTTCAATTATTTGATTTATTCTCTACACTTTCTTATAATATTTAATTTTTGGGCAAAGGATATATTCCTAAATTACTATTCAAACTAGGCCTAGTTTTGTTAGAAGTCTTGTAGTAGGGACATAAAAATTGGTGTTTTCAAAATCAGAAATTTGAAATTGATAAATATTTTCAAACAGTTCTATTTAGAACTAAATTACGAAACTTTTTTACATTTATGAAAAAAATTACAAAAAATGTTTACTAACTTTTTACGTAGGCCTATGCCTAAAGTTGAATTCTTTTTTTCCTGAGCTAATAACTTTTATAATTTTACATGAATCCATTTTTTAGTTGCATTATGAATTCCTTGGACCTTTTTCTATAAAAAAATCTATGGAACACTTTTGGATTTTGATACAATTACTATTTTTTACGAATTTTCAAACATTTTCAAACATTTTACGAAAATCCAAAAAAATTCAACATTGCCGCTTAGAAGGTTAAGTTGTAATTAAATTTACTAACAAAGTTTAAATATTATCTAACATAATGTAAACATACTAACTAGATAATAATAATAATTTAAACATCTATAGAAAACTTAAAATTTCAGCTTTTGTACAATTTTATCAATACATGGGTTTCACTATCCCGGTTTAATTGTTTATGATTCAATAATTTACTACATTTTTCAGGACTACAGTATGAAGTAAAACTCACACAGCTCTTTTTGAAACATTCCAAATTGATATTGCTGTTTTAAACTTTTAACCTCCAATCATGGGCGGATCCAGCCGGTTTTTAAGGGGGAGCTGTCTCATATCCTGGGGTTATAGAATAATTTTTTGGAATACATCTTTTTAGACTATTTCACGAGCACCCATTTTGAATATTAACTAAGGAATATATGCTTTAACCAAAAAATTATTATAACAAATTATAGCTAGAATAAATCATACCTGAACTGTATACCTGAAAATTTTAAATAGCTTTATTTTATAAACTTATTTGACTTTGTTTCACTAAATTAGAACATCTAAACATAACTCTCACAAACATATAGTATACAGTTCCAGCCAGATGCTGTAGACAATGGGTAAAGGTAACCGCTAACGGGCCTAGGGCGTTGAAGAAATATACATATTTCACGGAAATGCCCAAATAGCCTTGGAACAATAAATGAGGTTTTCTTTATATCAAACGAAAATGTAGAACTTGCACTTCAAATTGATATAAAAATCATTATACGAATATATCGATTTGTAATAGATACATCGATTGCAAAATGTGCTTTCTCATTGGTTGAAAACTATAATTGCAAGGGTTTACAAAAACTTCATATCTAAAAAAAAAAACTATAAGAGTGACGAATGATTAGAAGACCTTGGTAGAAAGTTCAAATCTTGACGAACCCAATGGTGTCCTTATGATCTTCTCAAAACAAGTCTGTCTAACGATTATATGCCTTTAAAAAATTACGAGTTTGAGTCATTTCCTTTCTCGCGCGGCATCAGTTGATTTAGGCAACTAAAATTTTACAACGATTACATAATATGTAATTACATGTTTTAGAACAAATTCATGAATACAAAAATTAAAACTCCTTTCCATTAGTTCTTGTTTTATGGAGATTGTATAATATTTAGTGGTTGAAATTATTCTGTACAAGTTGTGTTGTGTGAGACAACTCAATTGAGCAGTCTGCCACTTAGAGGGTTAAACCAAAAATTACAATAACCGAAACCCACAGCCACCCTCCTCCCCCCGGATCTGCCAATGCCTCCAATCCACATTTTGAAATAAAGCACTCAATGCAGTAACGAGTATATCTTTCAACTTGGAAGCCAAGATGGAGGATACAAGGGCTCACTTAGTGATGCGCATGTCAAACAAACACAAGAAGCTTGAGTTGAATTTCAACTTTGTTACACTATCAACGTTCTTGGTAGTGAAACCTAAACTATGAAATTTTTGTAAAAGGAAAATAAAAAAGACTTACTATTTCAAATTTAATAGTGTTACAGTAACTAAATGAATTTATGTAATTTAAATTTTGCAAGAATAACTACAACCAATTTAATTGACTCCAACAACAACAACAAAAAAAAATAAATGTAGATAGTTTCTGATTATTTACTTTAACTATAAACAAAATAAATATCAACACAATTATTATAGAGTATCCTACAACATTCTCTTCACTTCCTTACGGCCTAGGATTATGGACTCTGCTTCGTGAGTTTCCCGGGATTCGGGATCCCGGACCATTTTAAGGTCCCGTCAATCCCGGGATTAGCTAAGACCAATCCCGAGATTTTCGGGATTGATAATTAGATAAAAAAAAACACGAAATTCATAGATTTTCTCAAAAATGATGTTTTACTTCTTATTTTCTACGTGAACCTGTATGTATGATGTACAATGTACAGTAACTATTTTTATTACAAAATTATTGTAATCCAATATAATTTTAATTAATTAAAAGGAAAAAATACGACCATTTATATCAAAACTTAGAACTGATGATGTCAAACTGCGAATATAACTTTTTAATATTCATACATTCTTATCAGCCAAGCCAACCCTCCTAGCTGTGACACTCTACCGAAGAGACAGACTCGGCCTTCAACGATCTTGCTCGAGTCTTACAGTGTTATAGTTTGGTGTGTACCAAAATTAGTTTAAAACAGTAGAGTAGCTGAGTAGCCTACTTAGAGTATTATTTTGTTTGTGCGTTTTGGTATTATATCAGAAATTAAAATTACAGTAGATATTTAGTTTCAAAGTTTTTTTCGTTATTTTAATTTAAAACATGTTTGTACTTTTATATGTTTTTTTACGAAGTTTTACAGTGTTTACTTCACTTTCACTTAGTATATATATATATAGCTTTTTTACCATTTGTGTCTGTTCAGCATTTAAAATATATACCACTAAAGTTTGTTCCATAAATAAATACCAATTTCATATGTTGTTGTTTCTAGTTCAAAGCCCAAGGTTAGGCAAACCAATCTTATAGGTTTAATAAACCATTGGTAAAACTTTGACGTCTTTGGTATACAAGGAAAATTTAAATCTAATATACAGCTTAAATATCAAGCAAAGCAAAAGTGAAAATACACAAATATATGCTATAAAAATGCAAATACATTATGTATATAGGCTAAATGTATAAGGCTAAATGTATAAATTTTATGGAGGGTTTAATATACATTCACAAAAAGGAGTTTAATTACTACAAAACCTAATTTTCGTAAGGTTATCAGAAAAAAATTAATAAATATGAATCCCTCGGCAATCCTGAAATCCCGTGATTGAGAAAGTGGTCCAGGATTAAAACCCCTATGCTCATGGTAAAATTCCACACGTGGGCGTGAACCGGGTACTTTTATAGTATTTTACGTTTTGATCGAATTTGGGGAAACCAGACGGGCTAGAATATCGTGTAAAAAAAAACAAAATATACAGAATAATTTCCTATTTTTTGTTTAGATAAAACCCCAAAAAGTTTAACTCTAGTACGAAAAATCTCAAAAAATGTTTACTTCTTGTAAAAAACAAGCTTCTGTGGTTATTGAATTCTTTTGGCAATCCAACTCGTCCAAGCTACTTAGAAAATCAAAGGGTACCAAATCGCACATAAATATCAAAAAAGTCACTGCAATAGCTCATCTTTCCTATAGAAATTTGCTAATAAAATCAGCTTTAAATGACGCAATATACTCTGTGGTAGGGGCTGTGGCAGGCAGATCTATACTGTAATTACTACACTTTATTTTTGCAATAATCCTTAAAGACTTTTTTAAGGTTAACATTATTATTGTGTACATGCGCAAGGATAATTCAGATGTACAGATATGTAAACTCAAACCTACACACATCTAAGCCTAAATTAACTACGTTAGTCACCTCCAAAATTAGGTTGCACTAGTAAAGAAATACCTTACCTCTTTTATAACACTGGGATAGTCACTCAGTTTAAGATCTCTTTTTAAGGGTATCGGATAAATATTTCCTTTTTCGTTAAATCCAATAACCGTTACATTTTCTTCAGACTCAGCAGAATAAATGGACTTTGTGACAAAATGTGAAGCTTCAGCTGCGGTTAAATATCGACAGTGCCAACACCTAGTCTGTGATAACTTCGAACGGCTGTCTAACGTTATTAAATATGATTTATTTGTTGGTTTCAACATCTAGTGAAAACATCAAATTAGATTAGTACAGTTCATTCAATATTTGCCATCTGTAACATTGTACTTCTTATAGTAAAGCATGATTAATAAACTAACTGCTTAATTTATATACAGTAAGACCTCAATAATCTGGCACGCTCGGGGATCCGGTGATGCCGCATTATCGAGGTCTTCCTTTAACCCTGGAACTGGCAGAAGGCCATGTATGGCCTTCTCTCAGGCGCAGAACGCAACAACTTCACACATTTGCATAAATTTGCATATATTTGCATAATCGCTAATTTAACCCACTTAAAATTATCCAATCGTAATAAAACCGGCACCATTGGAAAGGAAATGAATTAAACTTTAATTTTTGTATTTACAACTTTTTAGTAAAACGTATATTTACATACGTAATTGTCGTTTCAAAATTGTAGAATGTCAAACAGCTGTTCTCGGTGCGAAATCGCGTGGTGCGAAACGTAAAACTTCGTCATTTTCAACTGACTGTAACTCCTCACAGAAGTAAATAATGAAGAAGATCATAACACCATTGGATTCAGCAGACTTTTATCTTTAAAACTGTGCCTTCTAAACATCTGTTACTATAGAAACATCTGACTTTGAGAATTTACAAATGAATGCTTGCTATTGGCCAAGTTTAGGCCAATAATAAAGCTTTTTTAAATGAGTTTTTACATCCATAGATTGAAATATTATATAGATGTGATGCATATGGTTTTGTAGAGGAAGTTCTGATCTTTAATTTGATGTCCAATTCGAATGATTTCATGTTGTTAGGTTGGCACAAGTTGATTTAGAAAACCACGTTTATAACGCTTCCAAGTCGACCATTTCCGTTTTGTGTGTCTAACGTGAGCTATGTAAGTGTTGTATTGTGTTCATAAAAAGTGGATATAAAGTGTTTATTAGTTTATAAAACTGTGTTTTATTGTGTTTCAAGTTATAAATAAATATGTGTAGAATTTGTTATTGTGAAATTAGTGAGTGAAATTAGTTTTATACAAGTGTTGTAAAAGTGCTTTTTGTTTTTTTGCAGATACCTAGCCTAGGCCTAAGCCTAAACTATTTTACTAGCCTAAGCTATAAAATAATATAGTAACTATAGTACAATATACCGAATTATAATTTATAATCTCTCGCAATGGACAATATAAGAGAGAGATTGTCCGAAATTGATAGGGTGTTGGGGGAATCGGATGAAACGGACTACTCCGATGGCCCAGGGGATGATGCTGGGTGGGGTAGCCTTCCAAGTAGTCCTCAGAGAAGGCAGGCAAATTATCTATATTCTGATATTCCAGCAGATGATAATTCCACAATTTCATCTGTGGAGGACCCAGAGTTAGATAATTTGTCTGTCGCCTCTGATGACTACAATCCAAATATTGATGATTTGGAGTCTTCAGATGAAGACGGCATTCTCTCTGTCCAACCACAGAACATTGATGACGACTATTTACAGCCCGGACCATCATCTAGGCCTAGCTTACCTCCCCCAGTAGCTAGACAGACTAGAAAACGACCCCATCCTACACAACGGCGACAAAGACGAGTTAGGCCTAGAACGGAAAATGACGACAAGTCACAGCAGCCATGGGTACTGGTATATCCTCCAGAACCGGAGAAAGAAATACGGTCAAAATTCATAGTACCTAATACAGGGCCTCAAAATATTTCAAACTGCACGCAACCAATTGATTTTCTTTTTCTCTTCTTGACAACGGCTGTGTGGAATCTTATGGTTACTGAAACCAATAAGTTTGCACACGCTGTGTTACGTCAGCGACGTGAAGCTGGATTGATCAGGCCACAATCCAGACTCACTAAGTGGGTTGACGTAACCGTAGAGGAGATGAAGAGATTTTGGGGCGTGTTAATAAATATGGCACTAGCTGATCGCAAGAATCACACATCATATTGGAGTACTGATGAAAATCAGTACTCTAGTTTTTATTCAAAAAATATGTCCCTGAGACGATTTGAACTTATTATGAATATGTTTCATTTGTCTTCTGAACAAGGTGACCCAAGTAACCCTGATTTTTTCAAAATCAGCACCTTTGTTGAGATGATGAATGATGCATTCAAAAAGCATTTCGTCCCAGGACAAAATATATGTATTGATGAATCCATGGTAGGCATGAAAAACCGCTGTGCATTCATTCAATACATGCCTAAAAAGAGGCACTCTCGTTTCGGCGTAAAGAAATTTGAAGTGTGTGATTCTGTGACCAGTTATTGCCTCCATGTTTCGTTGTATAATGGTAGAAATTATTTGTCTGACGGCATTGGACCCTTTACATTTAAAGTTGTTGTTAACTTGTTGAATCAAGTGGGGTTGTTAGATAAGGGATACCATCTATTCACTGATAACTTCTATACAAAAATACCTCTTGCTGAGTTTTTGTTATCGAGAAATACCTTTTTGACCGGAACGATAAACAAAAACAGCGTAGGGTTATGTAAAGCTCTTGTTAACGCCAAGCTCTGTGAGAACGATGCTACCTTGTATTACAGGAGAGGTGACATACTTCTCGTGAAATATCAGGAGCGTAAAACTAAGCCGCCTGTTCATGTTTTGTCCACAGCAGCTCATGCTGAAAACAAGAGGGTTACCAGTGCTAGAGGTATACCTCGTGTAAAACCACACATGATCAACCAGTACAACAAGTTTATGGGAGGGGTAGATGTCCATGACAAAAGTCTCTACCATTATTCTATTACGAGGCCATGTAAGAAGTATTGGCGGAAAATTGTCTACAACTTTATTGACATTGCTTTGCTGAATGCGTGGATTCTGTATAAATTAACTTTTCTACCGAATCCACATTCATCGGACAGAGAAAAGTTCATGTTCAAAGTTGTAGCGGGATTGATCGCACATGATTCTGGCAGATCTCGGTCTTCGGTACTGGATGGTATAACAAACCCAACTGCTGTGACTACGACACTTACACCTACTACGACGACAAACACACCAACACCTACGACATCAACAACACCTACACCTTCACCTACTTTGACTACACCCTTTGCTCTTCCTTCACACAGACTAGCAAATCTTCCTACTCACAGCAAGCATTGCGCAGTGTGTGCTGAAGAAAAAGCAAAGAAACTTAGGGTAAAATACTGGTGTCCAGGGTGCAACGCCGGTGTACACCAGGATTGTTTCCCTAAACTGAGACATTTCCACAGACCAGGCAAGGGATGGCGTCCTAATAAGTAGGCTTCAAAGCATCAATTTTCGACACTACGCCCATCCAGATTTCCTGTCATCTAGCTGCCTATTATGTAAGTACAAACATTTTATTTCAGCGCAACTTTACTATTCGACTCTAGGCTAACTTATGGCAACATAAATGCAAAAATAATAATAAAAAAATACCTAAAAGGTTATAACCTAACCTATGTTTATGTTATAAACAGTATGTGTATAACCTAACCTAGTCACAGTATGTTTACAACGTCGTTTTCTGCAAAAATATTTGGCTAGAGTCGAATAGTAAAGTTACACCTTTATTTCTTTTTATTTTACATTTAGTTTAGTTATTTATACATGTTACAAAAATATATAATGGTTTTTAGACATAATACTGATACTTACCAATGTGCCTAAATTTGACAGATTTGCGCTTATGATCACGCGCTTATGATTTAGCCATTTTTGAAGAGATGATGGTTTTTTGGTCATTGTTGATAAATAAGGGCATATCTGATACTTTATATAAACTGATTGACACTTGTTTTACCATTTTATGATTGTTTTAGACAAAGGAGGCACATATTATATTTTAGCAATTTTACACATTTACACTAATATGATTGCAATGAGTTTTTTTTTTTGGGAAAACTTTTTTTTTTTACAGATTACTCTTTACAAGTATTACCTGAAACTTTCCTATATTTTGAAAAAAATTACAAAAAATTTTATTCAGTGTTACAGAACATTTTTTACATTATTTTGGGTCAAATTTGTCAGACGTTTAGGGCATTTTCTTTCATTCTATAATATCTGAGACCAAAACGAAAGGTGACATAAAATTTTCAAGTTTGCAGTTCAATTCTATGATTTATTCTCTACAATTTGATATAATAAAAATTAATTTTGAGGTAAAAAATATGTAGGCCTTCTCATTTTCAAAATAGGCCTGCTTTAGTAGTGTTTCTTGTCGCAGGAACATAAAAACATGTGTTTTCTGAAAAAAATTTTTGAAATTGAAATATATTTTTACACATTTCTTTTTAGAACCAAATAACAAAACTTTTGTATATTTTGAAAAAAATTACAAAAATACTTCTTTAGTATTATACAACCTTATTTATACGATTTTTGGTGAAATTCGTGAGACATTTAGCCATTTTTCTTCATTCTGTTGTATCTGGTCACAAAATGTAAGGTTATTTGAAATTTTAAAGTTTACAGTTCAATTCTATGATTTATTCTCTACAATTTGGTATAATAAAAATTAATTTTGAGGTAAAAAATATATAAGTCTACTGAATTTCAAAATAGGCCTGTTTTAGTAGCGTTTCTTGTCGTAGGAACATAAAAACATGTGTTTTCTGAAAGAAATTTTTGAAATTGAAATATATTTTTACACATCTCCTTTTAGTACTAAATTACTAAACTTTTGTATATTTAGAAAAAAATTACAAAATTTTTTTACTATTTTTCATGTAGGCATAAAGTTGGTTTTTTCCCTTCCGTTTCTGAACATTCTTTGCTTTCTAAGCTAATAACTTTTACAATTTCAAAAGAAACACATTTTTAGTGGCATATTTAAATTCTATGAAGTTTCTTCTACAAAAAAGCTATGGAACACTTTTGGATTGGGGTTCATTTACTATTTTTGGCGAATTTTTAAAAATATGCTTGCAAAATATGCTAAAAACGGGCTTCCTAATTTTCGCTATAGCATTGCCAGTTCTAGGGTTAAAATGGTTTAAACAGAGAATAAACTACAAATAAACGTGTAAATTACACGTTGAAACTACGTAACAATTACAGCGTAGAAAGATTGCCGCTAACTGATGGGACGGCTCCATTCCCGTTTGTTGATGGCTTCCGTTAGTCAGTGCGTGGTGGTTTGCTATTTTTACTCCAGCCTGTCACAAATTCTTCGAACCCCTTTCACTTCCAAACCTTGAATAGCGGTTTTAAATTTGTTCAAATAATTTTCCAGGGTGTCTAGTGATATGACCTTTTGAAATTCCCTGACTTTGCCCTGACTAAATTGCTTTTTCCCTGACCAATTTTAGAAAAAGCAACAAACAAAACCATGCTAATTTAATTTTAGTAAATCAATCAAATTATATTGGTGAGCAAATAAATTTTTAGGGAATTTATTAAATATTTAATTAAACACGGTAATATTATAACAGTTCAATATTTAATACTATCTATGTTAATGTACCAACCCCCAGCAGTTGCAAATTACACATTTATGACTATAAATATTGAATTACTCAAATTATATATTAATACATTATAACAAAAGAAATAACTACAGTAATTGGTTTTTGTAATCCAGCTACCAGTACAGATTTGCATTGAATATTTAATTAATTGATATGAAGATACCCAAATTCGAAAACATTTAATAATAAAACTAACATTTTTAGAAATAGAACGTTAGAGAAAGGTTTCAAAGTCATATCACGGCAAGTGCATTGGAACAAGCTGCCACAATCACACGCTTAACTTGCCGATAATTGTTTTTACGTATCAGAATACATAGTTTTCTTATTGATTAATTTAGAAGTTCATCTTATCTTAATGTTTATTTTCTCAATTAAAAATTTTATTAATCTATGATTTTAAATAGTTATTTTTAATTATTTTACTTAGAAATGTTATTTTTTCCTGACTTTAACCAAAATTCCCTGACTTTTCCCTGATGTTTCCAGAAAAGTAAAATTCCCTGACTTTTCCAGGTTTTCCCTATTTTCCCTGTTGCTAGACACCCTGTTTTCATTAAGTGGAATTCGTTAACCGGGAACGTTTTTAAAAGACGACGAGAGCACATTGTTTTGAATCGGTTCGATTTTTAGGAAAAATGTTGATTGAAATGTATGTTGGACAAGTTTATTGAGCAGTATAATTTTACACACTGATTTGACGGCTAAATCACTTAATAATTACAAAAACTGCCATTTTTAATGAGTGCCAAATTTCAAGATGACGGATGCCGAACTATCGGGTCTGCTGGACTATCGAGTGCCGGATTATCGAGGTCTTACTGTAAATAATATAGGATGTTAAGTTTCCAGATAGCTGGATTTGTAAGTAAATTTTTTAGTCAGTTTGAAATGTATATGATATTTTAATAGAAAAATAAAATATTTAAAAAGGAAATCAAAATAAAAGGTGTTAGAATTAAAATCATAGTATGTTTACAAAAATTATTTTCAGGATATTTATATTTACATAAAAAGTTGCATAATGATTGAGTATCAGTAATAAAAAGCCGGTTGAGACCAAACAAATGATTATTACGTTGATCTCAACTTACACAACAAACTTTGTAAACAATCTAAATGATAACCATAAACAGATCTGTGGAGTTAATAAAGTCCCTCTCAAAAACCTATACTTGTTTAAGGATGTAAATAAAGCCAAACGCTTTTCAGTCATTAACTAGGTCACTTGTGCTACGTATAAAAGGAAATTTTTTTAGGCGCTGCTGACAACCAGACGCTTTATCGGTACTACCTGGGGTCTCAAACCACTTATAACTGTTTTGGGTGTATAAAGTGGTGATTAGACCCCCCCAGCCTACAACGACTTGCATGCTTATGCATAAGTGGAGCTTACAGAAATAGTCCTACAGCGGCTATGGAGGTGCTTCTTGGACTTCCGCCTCTAGACATGTACATATTGATGGAGGCAAGGAAATCTGCATACAGACTGACAAGTGTGAACGAATAGAGGAATGGTATGCCTGTAGTATGACATAACGATGTAGTAAACACTGTACATAAAAACTCATGTTGTTGTCCAATGGCCTTTGCTGGCTCACACCATTTTCGATCTTGCTTCAGAGTAGAGACCAGGGAGGTCTTTTCTCCTCCGCTTCTCTTCATCCAGCTCTCTGCAGACCAAGAGATGGTCCTTGTTCATGATAGTGTCCGGGCCTTCACACAATGTGCAGTTGTCATAATTCAAAATCTTTATCTTCTTTAGGTGTTCATTCAGACAGTCATGTCAAGTTGTAAGTCGGAAAATCGCGACAGACGTCCTCCTCTGTAAGTCCCTGACCTTATCATACAAGTCGGATAC
>JAGFPH010004606.1:62687-74090 GCA_018207615.1 Philaenus spumarius | reverse complement strand
TATGTGAGTTCCTCGTCTGCCCGCTCATTGCCTTGAATGCCCACATGTGATGGGATCACTGCAGGACTATTTTCTTGGTAATATGCTTGACTATTTTATACTTCTTATGGATTGATTCAGTCAGAGAACTTGTTGGTGTATTTTCAGCAATTGCTTGCAACGCTGTCTTGGAATCGACCAAAATCACAGTGTTATTCACCCATGGCTTCATTATTATCTGTCTCAATGCCTCATTGACTGCAAATAGTTCCGCTTCAAACACGGTAGATCCCGGGCCCAGCGCAAAGTAGTGGGAAAAATGCTCGCAGAATATTCCTGCTCCGGTTTCGCCTTTAATTTTTGAATTGTCAGTATAAATTTGCAACCAATCGTTTGGTGGGTACAAGCTGTTGATAGTTTCCAAAACTATTTGGGCAACTGTGACTGGATTATCCTTAACTTTTTTTATTGGCTCTGCAAGTTAAGTGCTTATGTTGTATTTGGTGTAGTCCAGAGGGCTCTTCAGTTGTGTTGGTTGCTCGATCGCCTCACTATTTGATCTCCATTCGAGCATTAGGTGTTTGAAGTTTTTTGCGTTTTTATAGTTTGTTTTGCTGGTGGTTCCAAGATCCATGGGTTATTGTGTCTCCTGTGAAGAATTTTTTCATACGCCACTATGGCTTTGTACTTGTATTCATTATGCAGCGGTTTAATGTTTGTATAGGCATATAATGCGGCAATTGGTGTGGTCTTCACGGCACCTGCTATCATTCGTAGGCAGTTGTTTTGGCTTATTTCGAGTTTTCTCAAGACATCACACCCTGTCAAAGCAAGCATCTCTCCTTCATAAAGGAAATTCGGCTTAATGTATGATTTGTAAGTTTGGCGTAACAGTTCGAGCGTATAAAAACTCATGTTATACTTGGTGTCTGACGCAATGCACACTGAGTACATTATCTACAGACACTTCACAGTTCACAGTAATCCTCGGAACACGAGAATACTGGGAAGGAAACAACAAACCAGGAACTCTATTCTGGTACACAGACGGGCCTTTGATGAGCAGCCACTCTCGTTACGGCATATACAACGAATCACAAAGAGCAAACGTCATTACAAGTCTTGGGACACACTGCACAGTCTTCCAAACAGAAATCTCTGTCCACTTAGGTTTGTCGAAAGGATACAGAAATGGACAAATCCTAATCCTCTCTGACAGTCGAGCACTAATTGGACTCAGTACTAATTACATCCAAACTGACGAAGAAGTACATCTCTATCCAAACTCTCCACAAAAAACATAGTAGAATTGAGACACAGGACACACTGGCATTCAAGGAAATGAGGAGCCAGATACTCTCACAAAGAAAGGGGCGTCCACATCCTGCTAAAAGAAGCAATGTACTGCGTTAGCCTTATATTGGCAAAGAGTGCACTGAAAAACTGGGCCAGGGAAGTGCAACGCCAGAGATGGTGTAGAATGTGCGGCCACACACAAAGTAAACGACTGATCAAGGGACCGAACACTAAGCACACCAAGTCCCTAATCAAGTTAAACCGACATCAACTCAAAAGAGCTGCAGGACACATTACTAATCACGGTCAGTTTAGGAAACATTGAGAGTTTTGAAAGGCGACAAAAACAGGCCCAAAAGTCGCCAAGACAAGTCATATTTGATTTTGATTGTGAGGTGCTGGAGCACAGAAGCAGAGAGCTCTTCGGAATCCAGCAACCAGGGGACGAAGAAGACAAATACACTACTGGACAAAAGTTTCGCAACACAAACAAAATGTTCTGTTAATGAAACGCAGGACTGATAATGACTTATTTACTAACAATAATGCTTTAAATAGACAAAAATACACTTAATACTATAGCAAAATGTTTATTGTCTGATCTCTTTCTCCTTTCTTATCTTATCTTCAGTTAAAAGTCCAAATCCTGTCCCTCTTTTGAGTTTTGACCAAAGGTAATTTCTCAGTATTCTGAAGTGATTAGAATGATGCAGTGCATTTTTATTTAGTAAGAATAATTGAATTCATTATTTTTTAAATTACTATGGATGTACACCGTCGTTTAACTACTGCTGAGGCGGTCAGAGCTAGAATTTTGGTTCGACAAGGGCGTTCCCAAAGTGAAGTGGGTAGGATTTTCGGAGTGGAACGTTCCACAATTGGAGGAGGTTTAAAGAGACTGGACGAGATGACAGAAGACCAGTTCATGGCAGGCCAAGAGTAACTGACAGAAATGATGATCGTTTTCTAACATTAAGCGCACTTCGCAGGAGGACGGTTACCAGTACACAACTACAAGGTTTGATCAGGCAGGTGCGCAATGTGAATATTTCAAGCCGTACCATCAGTAGACGTCTCGCAGAAGTGGATTTGAGCAGTAGGCGGCCTGCTACAGGTTCTCTTCTCACTGCACGTCAACGTGCTTTGAGGCTTAGATTGGCCCGGAATCATATCCATTGAACTGTGCATGATTGGAAGAATGTTCTCTTCTCAGATGAGACTAGAGGAAGTCTATCTTCACCAGATGGGCGCGAACGTGTACGGAGGAGGCGTCACGAAAGATTTGCACAAGCTTGCTTCTCACCCAGGCTGCCTTTTGGTGGAGGCTCGTTGATGTTATGGGGTGATATACAGGACGATGCTCGTACAGAACTCATGGTACTTCGTAGACTGGCTCTGACAGCACAAAGGTACGTGGAAAATATACTGCAAGATCATGTTGTTCCGTTTGCTCCGTTTGTGGGACCAAATTTCAAACTGATGCATGATAATGCTCGACCACATACCGCAGCCGCTGTACGTGGTTACCATAAGGAGGTCGGCATAAGTTCAATCGATTGGCCACCCAAGAGCTCAGACCTCAACCCTATTGAACACGTGTGAGACAATGTAAAAAAACGCATCAGGAGAAGAAACAACCATGCAAACATTCTCGCAGCCCTTATAGCCGCAGTGATAGAGGAGTGGGAGGCAACACCGCAAGAAGAGATTCAACACCTCATCAGTAGTATGAGGAGAAGGCTGCAAGAAGCAATCCGAGCAAGAGGAGGAAATACCAGATACTAGGAAATTGGTAATAAACCAAATAAATTAAATGTATAAATTTTTCTGTGAATTAAAAACTAGATGTTTATCGGCTTTTTTAGCTTTTTTTTACCAAAATAAAATATGATACTCTCTAAAAATCTTAATATTTTGTTGCTTTCTTAATCTAAGATAAAGAACAAATAAGTTCAAAATGATTTTAGTGTTTTTATTTACTTTTAAACTAATAAATTTAAGACAAACATGGTTGTTGCGAAACTTTTGTCCAGGAGTGTACTTGATGGAACAGGCACATAATTAACCAGCTAAGAGCGTCACAATAAACCAAAGGTTGACTTAAAAGGAAATCTTCTTCAAGGAGGTCCGCCCCAAGACAATCTAATCTAATCTAAGAGTAAATTTGGCTAAGACATCAATTGGCGTATCCCTATTTATACTAATGACATGCAGGAAGCTGCCGCTCATGCGTATTTCAACAGGTGAACAATAATTTTCTGAACTAGAGCAAATCGGACCTTATTTAAAAATAATCCTCATATGTATTGCACCAATATTGTTGTTCAATTTCAATCATTTTATTTTTATTAGAATTTAAAAACTCTGTTTTAATGACTTTCGGAAATTACAAACCAAATATATCATGAAGTCCATAGTACCAGACTTGACTATATTATTAATACTTCGCGGACTATAGAAGTTTTATGCCATAGGTTCAAAAAGTCATTTTGGTTGAAAAATATATTTCGTGTAGTTTATTGTAAGTTTAAAACTTATATTTATTAGGTAATTTTGTACAAAATATTTTTTAACGACTTACTGGTAAATAATGCCAATATATTATATTAGTCATTCGTTTGCTGCACACCTAAAGTAGCGGATATATTCACACAGAGCACGAATTTAACATGTTTAGGCGTTAAATTCTAGAAGCTGTCTACGAAGGCAATGTATTTTATTAGAGTTACAAGTACAAAAACAAAATATTTTCCAATAATTATTCATATTTTATTTTACATTTTGTAAAAGTGTTCACAGTGTAGCCAGAAATGATTCCATGGCAATGTAGTGAACATAATTGTGAAAACGACTCTAGATTTGGCATATGCTCTCGAGACTCACTCAGGCGCTTTGGAATCAGGTTGAAAAGCTACCGTTACCAACTCACCTAAATAAATTTCCCTTTTTTCTGATAAAACAATAGCATCAATGTTCCATCTTGTATTTCACGCTCTTGTAGCCTACTATTTAATAATAAACTAGGTTACATACCTTACGTACCGTCAACAGTTCTGTCCTTTAATTAGCGACGACCAGTTTCGGAAGCTTACTCTATGCTTCCATTGTCAAGTCATAAGAAACACAAAACACAAATAACAAAAAGCACACCTAACATTAAATAAAACAACATATTGAAACGGCCAATTGACCGATTCAATTGGGGTTAATTAATTACATTAATTAAAATAAATTCAAAGTCAATATAACAAAGGATTAAAGCCAAAGGGTGTCAGAAAAGCCCAAAATTAAGATAAAAAAGTAGTTTCCAATGTAAAAATAGTATTTAGTAATAATTTTGAAGAATTAATTAAAATTGTGTTAGTTAAATACGTGCAGACTATGACGTATGCTTTAGCGACAAAGTCAAGCCAAAACCTTGCAGGATCTGACAGGCATGGACTTGTCCGGTCTTGTCTAAATTTGGTAGAAATGAATTAACATTGAAAGATAGGGGTTTGTAATTTTATAAAAAAAAAGTTGTTATTATTAGATTTATGTTAAAAGGAGCGTTAAATAAGCAAGGAGTAATAAAAATAATTTTGTTATGATAATTTGTTAAAAAGTTATAGACAAAAAAGTAAGTGTAAACAAATCGATTTTGCAGAATTTGAATAAAATCCAAAAACAAAGTAGAGTCATTTGTAGAGTTAAAAAGGGTTAAGAAAATAAAGTAATAAAAAATATACAGTTATAAAATTTAATAGCTAAAAAATAAAGTGTAAAGTCATTCTTGGGCATAAAAAGGCTAATAACTCATAAAGTTCAAATGTAATTAAATCATAAAAAATAGCATTTAATAGAGTAAATAATAGGGCATAATCAAGCCGAAGTTCAATATAAATAGTTTTGTAAAAATAAAATTAATTAATAAAAAATTTTATTAATTCAAAATAAATACAAGGGAGATTAATAAAAGGGAAATATTGATAAAATAGGGTATATGTATGTGTAATAAATTGTAATGCCATGTGAGATATGAAAAGAGCTTTAAAGGGGGGGAATGAAACGCCGAAAACCAAACGGAGGCAATTAGAGTAACATCAAGCTGAATAACTAGACAACCAAACAAGCTATCAAAAATCCAACACCAGATTTACGCGTTTCAAGACCAACCGAAGAGGATACAAGCAAGAAAAAATGGAAAATTTCAAATTTACAGGAAATAAATTTCAAAATTTAAGCAAAACTAACGAAGTCTATAACTCAAGAATGAAGAGGAGTAGAAACACCATTCGAATTCCAGGGAAACCAGAAAACGTCAACCAATCCATAGAAGTCAACAAAATCAAAATCCGACCACGCAAAAAGAAGTTATAGAGTTTGGGTGAAATCAATGCAAAAATTGTCAATCGACAAGTTCATACAGGCACGCAAGGCCCAAGCTCCGAGGGGGAAGTGACGTCATCGGATCTACTACGCAAAACAAAACGGACCGCACATTGTAATTCAATAAATGAAGATAATAATTAAATTAGGCCTAATCGATGGGAAATAAAGGCACTAAAATTCATCAAATAAATCAGGAAATATATTAAGACCAAAAAATATATTTCTAAAGCAAGAAATCAGGATTTCTTGTTACATAGAGGAAGATGCTGGTTTGACAAGTAAAAAGCCGAGGATAGAAGCCTGCATCCCCTCTAACATCAGTTTAGCACGGAACGCCAACGAGTAGACATCTGACCAAGCTCCGAGGGTACTTAGAGAAAGTCAAAGGGCGATCAGTTCTCGGGGTGCGTTACGTTTCTAGCTCCGGCCTAAAGCTAAGTCGGGTCGTGATAATTTCGGGAGAAGAATATCCATATAAACGGCCTATCTTGCCAAAAGATACTACAATCAACTGGGAGAGGACAACTTTAATTAAGTCTAGGAGAAGACAACTGTAAGCCGAAGAAACCATTCTGGGGACCAAGGAGAACAACTTTAAATCGCTGGAAATCAACAGAAGGAATTACGCGTCGAACTTCTTGTGTTCTGTAAGTGGCAAACGATCATTGTTACTTATAATTTTAAATAAATCCCTTTTTTACAAAATAATAAATAAATTAAAATAAACTAAATAAATAAATTCAAGTAGATTCTGGGGAAATTGAATAAAGTAAACTGGTTTAGTAAATTTCATTACTCACAATGGCAAATCGTCGTATGTAAATAATATAATCATTAATATACAAATTTTAATTAATAAATTAATTAATCACTTTGCTACTTTTCAATATATGTAATTATAAGTTAAAGATTAATAAATTTCATTGTGTTTTTGAAAATAATAATTTGTTGTTTCAAAGTTAATGGATTTATGTTAATTAATAAATCGTTTTTGTGTTTTCAATAGAAAAATTTTGAATATATAATTTACAAATCCAATCAAATTAATCCTAAAACCATTCAGTGCTCTAGTGTAATTAAGTCAGCAGGTGAGTTATTCACGGATCACTACAAATTTAACTCCAAAGGGAACGATCCCGAAAAAGAGTCTAGAATTGAGCTAGTGTACTACACAAAAGACAAAACAGGTCTAATTAATTTAAAATTTAAAACTTAAGAATAGGAAACAAAAAGTTTTCCTTTTCTTGCCCTCGCCAAACCTCTCAAATTGTTCTAACGGGGTAGTACAACAGAACAACGTCAAGTAAGGCCTGAAAACACTTGGGTGTTATTTGATGAGGGAAAGTGTTAAAGTTAACAACAAAAGGTTGTGTTTATTGAATAAATTAAGAGGGTAGGGAGGTTTGCGCGTGGCAATATGTCCAACATTAATTAATAAAAAACAAAAAACAGACGACGCACATCAAGCATGCTGGCCAGCTGGTCGTACATAAATAACCTCCACGTGATTGCTACCTCTACCCTACCCCCACTTGCTCGCTGCTTATCTTATTCCCTGGGCTCGGTGTATTTAAGCGGTTAATGGCGTTGAACAACACGTTAGAATTATAATTTAATTTCTTGTTGAGGGTATTGTCGGCATCGTATAAACTTGACATAAAAGGAGACTTTCGGCATTTGTGTAGAATATCCATGTTGGTATTGATATCTACAACGTTTTGGTATAAAAAAGGATGGGAAACTTATATACAATATATACCGCAAACCATCGATTACGTACCATTCGATTCAAGCCACTTCGTACCACCCCATGTCACACAAGATGGCCGCATTCCATAGCTTAACGAACAGACTTCTGACATAGCCCCTCGATAGGGATGGCTACAACTCTGAACTATCTGTGATTATACACATAGCTGTAGCCAATGGTTACAACAGCACAGTAATAGATAGTATCATCCGCAAACATATTAATAAACGTATTCAGATTGCAGTACCCAAGCCTAAACAAAAATATGTATGTGTCAAGTATGGAGATGCCTTACATTATACTATTAAAAATGAGTTGAGGAAACAGAACGTCACATTGTCTTGCAGGACCTCCAACAGACTAGAAAGATTAGTGGGACACAGAACGAATGACAAAAAGAAGGACGATTTCCAACAAACAGGAATTTATAAAATCAGGTGTTCGGACTGCCCTAAATTCTACATCGGACAAACGGGTTGGTCATTTAAAACTAGATTTTGCGAACATATCCCTAAAAAGTCGCAGCTAACACAAAAATCTAAGTTTGCCGAGCACCTCGTACAAAATTGTCACAACATTGTAGATATCAATACCAACATGGATATTCTACACAAATGCCGAAAGTCTCCTTTTATGTCAAGTTTGGAGGAAATGCACATATACAATGCATTTAAATACGATGCCGACAACACCCTCAACGAGAAATTAAAATATAATTCTAACGTGTTGTTCAACGCCATTAACCGCATAAATACACCGTGCCCGGGGAGTAAGATAAGCAGCAAACAAGTGGGGGTAGGGTAGAGGTAGCAATCACGTGGAGGTTAGTTATGTACGACCGGCTGACCAGCATGCTTGATGTGCGTCGTCTGTTTTTTTGTTTTTTATTTATTAATGTTGGACATGTGTTGTTTTATTTAACGTTAGGTGTGCTTTTTGTTATTTGTGTTTCTTATGACTTGACAATGGAAGCATAGAGTAAGCTTCCGAAACCGGTTGTCGCTAATTAAAGGACAGAACGGTTGACGGTACGTAAGGTATGTAACCTAGTTTATTGCTAATTACAGTTCATGAGGCAAACAATCATGTATAAAATATACTATTTAAAAAAAATACATTACTGATTGTATGATATTCTATAGGAGCTAGCGGATATATCCGTTAAACTTTCAGAGAGGGTTAATGATTTCTTTAACTTTAGTGGTGGGGAAGCACTTAAGTAAGAATGACTTACCTTCAATAAATCATTGTAGAGGTTTGTGAGTGCCATCACTATTAGGCTATTCGTTTTCGGAGGTAGCTTTTCACCATTCAAGTGGTGTTGCTTCGATGCCATTTCCAGAAACAGTCTAAACAAAACTCAAAATGATATATTAAAATGAACGGCAACAAATTTATTGTCTTTAGGCACATTATAGCAATTACAGGAAAATTCCCATACCAGGTGGATAGTCACAATGTACAATAGTTACAATCTATACTATTATATAAAAATCTAATGGTGTCTGTCTGTGTGTGTGTGTGTGTATGTGTGTGTGTATGTATGTTACTCAATCACGTAAAAACTACTGGATTTATTGAGCTGAAATTTTTCATGGATATTTTTAGGTTCCCAGATTAAAAAATGAGCATATTTTTATTTAGAAATTCCATCAGGGTACCGCCAAACTGGCTTTGAAAACTTCTTTAACCTTCAATTTTATCTATAAAAATATCAGCTGTTTGTATAAAAAGTTTAGCAACATGTCGTTTGTTTATATTCATTACCATAGCAACCAAATTTATAATTCTATACTATAAAGTAAAGATAACATGATTATGTGTATAGACGGTTCCAACGGGGTTGGCGTGCAGAGCACGGGTACAGCAGCTAGTCTAGTATAAAATAGTTGTACAAACACACATTCAAACAAATACAAAACCATCAACCTAACAAATAACAGTGTTTAGCTTAATTTTTTTTTTTTAAACAAAGAACTTTTAATAAGAAATACAGTTATGTCACATCACAACCTAATCATAAATCTGTTGTCTATATTCATCTATAGAATAGAATTTAGCTTAAACTAATTAATAATAATAATATTACCTTGTTAGGTCCGTCACGTGACTTCTTGTCGTGTATTTCTTAAGACATGTTTCGGAGCCGAAACTCCATTTTCAAGTTATAATTACTCCGAAGAGATCGTCGCACATTAAAATAAATAAAACATATACACACATACACACCACACCAACACATAAACACAATATCGCGATTCGGTAGAAACCCTACACATTTGCGGCAAAGGTAGACTAATGAATGCTAAGGAAGAGTATGAAATTTATAAAGCATTCAAAAATAAACCGGACGATATCTTAAATGACCAACTTTCATTTCACTCTCACCATTTATATGATACGGCCATCAAATATTTACAGAAGACAAACAGAGATAAACATCGTTCGATCCCTGAACGCAATACCGGCTGTATTCAATCGATAATGACAGGTGGCACACCTAATTTTATGACAAGCGCGATATTGTGTTTATGTGTTGGTGTGATGTGAACGTGTGTATATGTTTTATTTATTTTAATGTGCGACGATCTCTTCGGAGTGATTAGAACTTGAAAATGGAGTTTCGGCTCCGAAACATGTCGTAAGAAATACACGACAAGAAGTCACGTGACAGACCTAACAAAGTAATATTATTATTATTAATTATAATAGTGACTTGGTACCACAAACATGCTAATTAAAATAATTTTTAAAAAACAAAGAACTTTTAATAAGAAATACAGTTATGTCACATCATAACCTAATCATAAATCTGTTGCCTATATTCATCTATAGAATAGAATGAAGAGCCCTTCTAAAATTTGTTGGACAGGCTAATATCCTAATATGGCCTGGTAGTTTATTATACAATCTAACGCCACCGTAATGAGGAGAAACTTCAAACATGTTTGTTCTGTGATTAGGATAGTTAAGTAATTCCTTGCCCAGTGTAGGGATACCTGTGATCATTTTGTAGACCTGTAAAGTTTGTTTTAACAAAATATAACATGCCCAGTAAATATATACACGGCAAAGGCAATATTTAATGTTTTCGGAAGATTGGTTTACACGATTCATAATAATTAAGAAGTTATATGATACTCACCTTGGCCCAACTTCGTAAGTGCGTAATATAATATAGACTTCACATGGATGCATCCCACAGTTCTGTTTGCTGTAATAATTATTCAAAGAGTCTGTAAATATCTGCACTGTAAAGCAATTGTTGCGCAGAAACCCTAATGATGCGACGCGGCGCACTACTCTTATTAATTCCTTTATTTCTAGTCTGGGCAGTATTGCATCCCAAATCTGAAACACATGAAGAAATGTTCTAAATCTGTTTTAAGCCCAACTACAATTCACAACAGTAACAATAATTTAAGTGGCATTAGACTTGTTCAATTAGGATGTCTGAAGCTGGTTATTCAATGAAAATATAGATAATTTCACATACAAAATTTAATATTACTACACACAACTTTATTTTGAACATATTATTATCAGAACATATGAAATCAAAGAACTAAATGAATACAAATTTATTTTGAGGTAATCTAGGGTCTAATTTAGATTAGCAGTAATACCAGTAATTTTCACAACATTAATGAGAGGGCTGCCGCCACTGTTTGTCCTTGACAATATTTTTGTTTACATACACTCAAGCCTCCCTTGCAATTCTTCTACGCCCCCCAAGTTGAGAACCTATGGTTTAAGGTTTGTCATTTCTTCCGCTACTTCGTTTATCCAAAAAAAAAGCAGTAACACTTGGAAAAAAAACAGAAATTTTTGAAGTGAAAACTTCTTTAGCGGCGTTGGGCACTTTTTGCTTGGGGAAAAAGCATTGAATTCGCGACCGTTACCACTCGAGATATAGTATGTATTATATATATATATATATATATATATATATATGTACGCAACGCGAATATACTACATAGCACTTCTTATTGGGAGAGGAAAAAGCA
>JAGFPH010004606.1:27796-53787 GCA_018207615.1 Philaenus spumarius | reverse complement strand
ATAGGCAAAGCCTTAGATTATTTTAAACCAAAAAGCCAATCGGCAAAGAACAAAAAAAAATTAATATATTATTTTGATTTTTTTTATAGGCGAAATATATTATTATAATATAATCCAAAACCTATCATATTAAATTATAAGAAATAATATTTTAAACGCCAAATTTTCAAGAATAGTGTAGCGAAATTCAATAGGAAAGAATCAGATGAGGTATTTTAGTGACTCTTATTGTGAGACCTAGCTCGGGAGAGGTCAATGAGCACCAATCATGGTCCCCATAACAAGTTTTGGAGCATCATTAAAATTTATATACAGAGGGTGTTTCAAAACTCTCTAGCAATACAGGCTGTTTTGCGAGAGGTTGGCACAACTTCAAGTGATGATACAGGACCTAAATAAACGGTACGAGATAACTGCCACATACTTTCTCCCAGTTGAAACTTTATACCTTCCCAAGAGTAGCATAGGAGGTGGTTATTTAGAATTGCAAAAGTAGGACATACCATGGAAAATATTAGATGCATGTAACATACATCCATATTATATTATAATAATTATTAAAACTATTCGATCCACCAAAAACCCCTAAAAATCAGTTATTATTATTATTACCTAAACGAAATTTTTTAGAAAGATGCTGCTTTTGGCTTATGGTAGGGTTCATTAAAGACTAGGAATAACAAAATTTTTATCAAAATCGTTCCAGCCGTTTTGAGAAATTTGTATTTTTCTCGTTTTTTGGCCATTTTGGGAGGTAAAACCCCTGAAAATAAAAAATTTTTAAAAATGCCTGAAGATATTCCAGGACTACACCTACATACCAAATTTCATCAAAATCGGACCGTTGGTATGGTTTCCAGCTCTGTACACATCCTAATAGACACACGGGCAGACATCACCAAAAAAACACTTTTTTGGGTTCAGGGAGCACCAAAACAAATAATTCCACTAAAAATATTTTTGGGTTCAGGGAGCACCAACACAGATAATTCCACTAAACAATATTTTGGCGTTCAGGGAGCACCAAAACAGATAATTCCACTAAAAATTCAAATTCGAAAATTTGGACGAAAACAATACATTCTCCATATACTACGTATAGGGGGGGGGGGGGGGAGAAAGTAAAAAAGGCAAAAATTGTTCATTAATTACATAGGTCCGGAAAAGCTTGGCATGAATTTTCATCTATCAATGATCTAATTTAAGAAAAATAAACGGTACCAGATAACTGCCACATACTTTCTCCCAGTTGAAACTTTATACCTTCCCAAGAGTAGCATAGGAGGTGGTTATTTAGAATTGCAAAAGTAAGACATACCATGGAAAATATTAGATGCATGTAACACACATCCATATTATAATATTATTATTATTAAAACTGTTCGATCGATTTCAAACAAATTTGCACCAAACATGTCAAGTATAGATGCACGAAAAAAGGTTTTGAAAAACAACCCCCTTTTTGGCCAAAAACCACCAAAAATCAGTTATTATTATTATTACCTAAACGAGAATTTTTAGAAAGATGCGGTTTTTTGCATATGGTAGGGTACATTAAGGGCTACAAATAAGCCAAATTTGATCAAAATCGTTAGAGCTGTTTTTGAGAAATTTTATTTTGTCTTGTTTTTTGGCCATTTTTGGTGGGTAAAACCCTTTAAAAATCAAAAATTAGAAAAAATGAAAAAACCTGGAGATATTCCAGAAGTACACTTACATACCAAATTTTATTTAAATCGGACCGTTGGTATGGTCTCCAGCTCTGTACACATCCTAACAGACACACAGACAGACATCACCAAAAAAACACTTTTTAGGGTTCAGGGAGCACCAAAACCGATAATTCCACTAAAAACATAAGTTCGAAAATTTGGACGAAAACAATACTTTCTCCATATACTACGTATAGGGGGGAGAAAGTAAAAACCGACTATATCCAATCAAGCGTTTCAAAATGACGGCTGTTTGAAAACTTCAACCCTAAATTACCCAAAAACTGTACATTTTAACAAAAAATGTCACCTTTTTTGTAGCCCTTTTAATTCCCTATTATATGGTGTAACTTTCAAAACAATCAGATAAAGGATAATGATGAATGTGTGTTAAGCTGCATTGACACTATATATAGCAAAACCTGCTATATAACTTTAGCTATATTTAGCAATGTTACATGTAGCAAAAGTTATATAGAAAAAACTATATTTATCAGTTTTACCGAAATAGACTCATGTTATACTTAGCAAAAATAATGCAGCATAGTAGTTTTATAGAAAATGTTGAGGAGGAAGGATCAGTTGCTAGCAGCAGAAATTGCAGTATTTTTGGAAGCTCACAGAAGAAAACGAAGGTTTTGGGTCCGGCCATCGCCACAAGCCAGGCAAAAGTACAGTGGGAGTGACTTGTTAAATGACTTGGATGCTGATAATTATGACGTACAACTCTCATCGTGTTATGAAATAAGATGTGACGGTAGTTTCAAAAACTTTTAACGGATGACGAGTGAAGATTTTCAGTATCTTGTATGTATGATTGGCCAAAGAATTGAGAAAGGCACAACATTCAGGGATGCAATATGTGTGCGCGAAAAGTTGGCTTGTACTTTGAGATTTCTGGCTAGAGGAGATTCATATCAGAGTACAAGTTATTTGTTAAAATTTTCAAAATCTGCCATTTCGAAGTTCATTCCAGAAGTGTGTGAATCTTTGGTTCAAGATTGCTCATCATGGAACAAATCTAATAAATGTATTATGGAATCATTAGCCCAGTCTCCGACATTTAGTAGCCTTTCCATTGTAAAAATTCAAGCAGTACAACTGACTGACAATGCTACATATAGCAGACGCTAGACACAAAAATCGTGTATAACATTTGTTAGATATAGAAAATGTTACATACCCAGTACAGCATAAATTCCCTTTGATATAACCAACTCCGAATGGATAGCATAATTTTTGCTAGATATAGCAAAAAAAGCTATATCTAGCAAACATTCTCCGTTTTGCTAAATGTAGGATTTGTTATATAACTTTTGATATACAGCAGGTTTTGCTACATAGTGTAATCGCAGCTTTATACCAACGAAGTTCATGCAAACAGTTTAAGAATTTCATGGATCTAAAGATGACCTCAATGTAGAGGTTGAAACTAGTAATCCACCTTCAAAATAAGGGAACTGATAAAGACTGTTAGGCTACGGCCACGCTAGGCGACCTGGTCACCGCGACAAAGAAAAAAAGTGGAATGTATTGAATGATATAGATACGGCCACGCTAGGTGACCTGCGACAGCAAATAGAACGCGACCGAGAGCGTTTTCTGGTCACGGCGACAAATACGCTCCCCATGTTATCTTATGGAGCCGGCCACGATTGGCGACAGGTCGCTACATGTCGCTCCCCCACCCTTCTCTACTCCACCTGCTTTATTTGCGCTTTGATGCTAGTTCAGTGTTTTCAGAACCATGCCTTTTGACAAATGAAGAGAAGAATAAAGAAGGAAAGTTATTATTATTATTTTATTGCACAATCTTATTACACAATTTTATGCTTATTAAATTCGCAAAGTAAAAAAGGAGAAATAGAGTCAAGTGGGTGCATTCATTAAACGTTCAAAGGGCCTAATTTAGGTGCTTTAGTGCTGTCACTGAAGATTAAGAAATTATGAAAAAACATTTTTCAATCATTTTAGAATGTCTGTAAGTCATTTGTTTTGACAGGTTTTTTGTGGGCGCACGCACAATAAATCACTAAATTTTCAAAATAGCTCAACACGTTTTACTGTAAATATTATTCGTATATTTTTATAGGCCTAATCGTTAAACGGTCTAAAAATTGGTACAGGAACATCATTTTTGTATAGTATGTTTATACATATATTGTTTATATCTAGTATTAATTTTATTTAAATCTGGTAAATATTTTTAGAGAAAATTAATGGGGTTTTACTTTTACTGACACGCGTTTTCAATAGGTATCTGAAAGTGTACGGTACATGTCTTCCGTAAAAACTGAATTTCTTTTAAAATATTCAAGTGATTTTAATAAAATGTATAGGTACACATAAACAATATTTGTATAAAAAAAACTATACAAAATGGAGTTCCTATACAAAGTTTTAAACCGTTTAATGATTAGGCCTATAAAAGTTACGAATAAAGTTTACGGTGGCGTATTTGATAGATGACGGGCTCGTATAAGCAAAGGGCGGTGTATGAGTTAATTAGTAACCATTATTCAATAGAATTTTATTTGATTTAAGCAATTAAAAAAATATTAAACAAATATTAAGTACTTAGTGCCAAGACTAAAAGCTTTGACATAATAACGAAAGCTAGAGCTAAGACTAAAAGCCAAAAGCTTATGCCCGGTTTTTATTCAACATAAACAATGTACTCTTTTATTTTGTTAAAGCATTTTTAATAAGACAATTGAAGCAAGAAAACATGCAAATTATTCAGAAGATATTCGGCAATCACTAGCAATCATATCCTCATTCAAAGAAGTCATCTTTTACAATTGTGTTACCGCGACTGTCGCTAAGTGTGGGACCTACCCGCGACCAGGTCGTGGATAAAAAATTCTACACGACCGGGTGCGAGCCTATCGTGGCCGTAGCCTTAAGGTACGTAGCCTATATTTATTGTTAACAGTGTTCACTTGATCACATGCCGAGCTACACATTCGGCCTGCTTGAAGGATGTTAATTTTTATTTTTGTCGAGAAAAGGTCCTAGCATAAGATTCTGGATTACAAAATGACGGTAGAAACATTAAAACACATTTATTGCTCCTTGATCCATTAGTTGGACTTTGGAAAGTCATATTAGCAAGGAAAAATACAACTTCAACACTTTCAAACATGGAATGCTTTTGTGGTCTGTGCAGTTACACAAAAACATTTAAATCATGAGATCATGTTTGCAAAATTTTAGTCTTATTTCAACAGCCATTTTTCAAAAATATCACTTGCTATCCAAACTCTCTGCTGCCTTCTCAACTGTAAGGATGTGGGATACGTGAACAGGCAATGATTCACTGACTTATGTTTCTCAATATGTTCTCCTCTAAATCTTCACAAACCTTTCGTACTCCTTATTAGCGAATTTCCATAGGAAAAATGAGCTATTGCAGTGGCCCTTATGGTAAGACCCAAGGTCGGGAGTAGCACATGAGCACCGATCATGGTCCCCAGAACACGTTTTGGGGTGTCATTAAAAATCATATATATATATATATGAATATATGTGTTCGCACTCTAGCGAACGCATTTTAAGTTCGATTTGGTTCAAATTTGGTACACATGTTGGTTGTCTACGTCGCTCGGACGAGTTCGTTAGCCAAAAAAATCCAACAATCGGAAGCATGTTTTTTTACCGGAAGTAACTATTTTTTTAATTTTTCCTACGAGAATTTGTTTTTGAGTTTTTTCTACAAATATAAATGTAAAAAAAAACTTTGTGTTAGATTTAACAGAAAGAAAATAAAACTGTCGTTTACCTTGTACATCCTGAAAACATTTCCGCTCCTTACCAAAAGCAATAGTATGGTGACCTATAGCAGACGGTTAGTGTAGTGAATGACGAAGTGGTCTTGGTCCTGTTTACACTCCCCTCCTCGCGGCATCGTACTTATCCTTTTCCACGAGTTCTTTCTTCCCCCTGACACTATATTTTGTTCTTTTGCTTTTAGTCGGTGCCGGTGTTATATTATGTGAATGAGAGTGCCATTTTCAGTGGAAAGCAAAAGCGTGTGTTTAATCTTTAAATAAAAAATGATTAGATGGAGGTGATTCCATCAAAGAAAAGTAGCAAGTGATCGGAAATTGAAAAGTGGGTATCTTGAAAAAAGCAAGCATGAAAAACTACAGAAGCATGATTTTTTGTGTTTTTATTACAGCATCTAATTTCTTTCATTTGAATACATTATTAGGCCAGTCGGTAGGGGTAATTTTAGACCAAAAGTTCCAGTAATTTACAACACGGCTGATTTTTTTATAAGTACCTACATTAAAGTATGTAGATTAACATAAAAAAAGTTTAACAGTCCATCAATTTCCCAAAGTCAAAAAAAAAATCGAAAAACATTTTTTTTCTTGATTATTCTTAATATTTCAAGCTGAGATGAAGATAAAAATATAGTTTGTGGGTCCGGTACTCCTAAAATCAAGAAACCCATTGATAAGTCAAGTGGCTCTAGATCGGCTAATTTTCAAGATAACAAGCTGAGACTCAGCATAAATGTTTAAAATATATTTTTTTCACTTCTATGTCAAGTTTCAATTCGACATATTAAACTTCAGCCAATTTAGAATGAGCCAACGCTTCATATATGAATGAGATTTCAACTTTTAGTGATTTCCCCTGCTGCAAAATACATACCAGCATTATCGACAAACCATTTTCCAGACAAACCATTGCTCGGAGGAAAGAAATACATATGATCTTTTTTATTGAAAAATACCACCGTTGGTATTTTTTATTTTTATTTATCTTCATCCCAGCTCGAAATATTAAGAATAATCGAAAAAAAAATTTTCGATTTTGGGAAATCGATGGACTGGTAAACTTTTTTTTATGTTAATCTACATACTTTAATGTACTTATAAAAAAAAAATCAGCCGTATTGTAAATTACTGGTAGTTGTAACCTACATTGGCTGGGCTATATCCCTGCTTTAAAACTATTCATTATACATTTAAAACTATATTATTTAAAGCCAAATAAATCGATTTTGAAGTAAGTATGGCTCCAAATCAGCCTATGAGGACGTAAATAACGCGGGAACACGCATCTCAATGGTTTTCTCACGGCCTACCGTATTATCTGAGTTTTTGGTTATCTGAGGTTGAATAATCGAAGTTCTTTTGTACATGCTAATGAGGATTTGTAATGATTTTTCAAGGAAATTACAAAATATAATTAACTTGGCAAACTTTTGGTTTATTTATTATACAAATATAAAACAAGAAATCTAATTAATTCTATACACTTATCACAATTTGCACAAACATAATATACCTTGTGTTTACAACTTACAAATGTGTAACTAAAAATAATTTTAAAAATGAATAAATTACTTTTAATTAATCAAACTTACTTCGGTCAGTGACTAGAATTGGAATTTATTATTTTGTACGTATACGAGTTGTCTACGTATACTAATTGTCTCATTGGTGAACTAATGAGGCACTGTCAATGGAATTTGATCTTGGGCAACTACTGTCCATTTAAAAAAAATATTATTCTGAAATAATATTACCGTCAACAAAGTAATTGTTTGTGTTTAGCAATTTACACTTGTACATGTTTTACAACTTACAACAACAGACATGCTACATTTATATTTGATTTTCAAAACTATAGTTAATATATTTTATTTATTATGTTAATGAATATCTCAAATGAATCGTGTAGTCTGACATTATAAAAAAAAATTATATGAGGTGTGTTCAAAAAGTAACGGGAATTTTTTAATATTGGAGTTGAATTAGTCCGAATCGCACGTTTTTTTGTTGTTATTGTGTTGGTAAACATGTCTGAAAAGTATATGTACATTGTTAGCCATGTGGGATATTTATGTTGTCAGGTGTCAAAGAGGATACAGTTTGGTGTTTTGGTACGATCGGTGATAACTAGTTTTCAAAAAAAAAAATGTATTAGAGAATTTACATTAAATTTTATCATAGGAATGGAATAACACTTTATTCCACATTAACTCAGTAGTGTTGCTTTTGGTGAGTCTGCTAACGGTAAAACAAAGGTTTACGAGTGGTATAAGCATTTAAAAGAAGGCTGTGAAGATGTTGACAATGACGATCGCCTTGGACGCTCCAGCACATCAACAATTGATGAAATTGTACAAAAAGTTAAAGAAATGATTATGAACATTAGCCGAATCACAAAGAAATCCTTGATGATGTTGGCATTTCAATTAGCTCATGCCATGAAAATATTTTCACATGTTTTCAGTATGAAACGTGTGGCATCAAAATGTGTTCCAAAATAGTTGAATTTCGAACAAAAACCAGAAGTTGCTCAGCAGTCGCTAAATGAAGTCAACAATGAAACGGATATTCAATGTTTAGCTTTAGAACTACTTTAATCAACATACCTTAATTTTAGTCAATAGTAGTTCTTGTTTCTGGATTAACGGCTACATGTTTCTCTACTACAGGCAGCATCATCAGGCCAGCCAATAACACTAACGCTAGTCCATTGTTCACATATTATTTGTGCCAGGCCGAGTTATGTTTTTATGTTTGTCATGTATATGTGAACGATGGACTAGTGTTAGTGTTATTGGCTGCCCTGATGATGCTGCCTGTGGCAGCGAAACATGTAGCCACTAACCCTGAAACAAGAACTACTATTGACTGAAATTAAGGTATGTTAATGAAACAGAACTACTGAAACGTACACCATGAAATAAGGGTTTACGGATATGACATCGAAACTAAGGCTTAATAGTCCCAGAGGAGGTATTCTGGATCGCCAAAACAAAACAAAAAAACTCGACAAGAGCGGTCGAATATAAAGATTATGCTCACAGTGTTCTTCGATTTTAATGGCACAGTACACGTTAGTTCTTGCCACAAGGTCAAACGATTGATAAGGAACTCTACCTATGAGTTCAACACTGTTTGCGTGAAGCAACCCAGGAAAAACACCAACATTTATGGTGAAATAACTTATGTGTTTTTGTACCTGTTCAAACTTAATTGCTTGTTCGTGAATTTTTGGACTGAAACCACACTGTAATGTTGCCCCAGGATCCATATTCTCCAATACAACTACGTGTGACTTTTTTCTGTTCCCAAAAATAAAGAGAACTTAAAACTCGTCTATTTGCAATCATAGATGAGATTAAAAGAGATATACCAAAGATGTAGTTCCAGAAGTGCTTAGGGGATTGGAAGAAGCACTGGCATAAGTGTTTAATATCTAATGGAGATTATTAAATTTAGAAGGGTGATAACCATTGATGTAGACAAATAAAATTATTTCCAGAAAAGAAAATTCCTGTTACTTTTTGAACACACATCATAGCACAACTAATTTTCTCACCACTCTGTGTATTCAGCACCGAGTACCACATTTTCCAAATAAAGCTTTAGCAGTCACAACAACCCTGTTTCAATACAAAGGCTGGCAAGAAACCAGTAGCCAGAGAAGTGTTAAGTTTAATTTCTGCTGAAGAAAATTAAGTTTTATTAACTAATTGATCACATAAATCAATTTCACAATAGATCCATTCGGTTTAGCAGTCTAGATAGCCAACGTGTCTCAATCTAAAAATAATAACATACAATTCCCAAAATCTAAGTGGTTCGTACATGGCTGGCTTACCCTGTTTTTAACAAGTTTACAAAATGTTGAACTTATAATATAATTCACTAATGTAGAAATTATTTTGCTATAAACATATAACTTAACAAAATACAATAATAATTATAAATTAAGGGTCTTTCTCCAAAAATAAGGCACTTTATCTTACCAGTATTAAAAAAAACATTCAAAATTTCTTAAAAATTTTAATCTATGGGAGTGAACAGCATTAACTATGTCTTAAAAGATTCATGTAATTTAATAATTAATGAAATTCAAATTTATTTTTCTTCAAGTTCAAAATACCCCAAAAGTTAACTCTGTCGCATAATACCAACTAATTTTAAATGTAAAGAAGTAAATTTGAATAATTGTTTACAGCAATGATTATTACTTCAATTATTGTTTTCTATACTAATATACAGAGGTAAATTTGTTTGTATGTAGCGGGTAATTTCTAGAACTACTGAACCGATTGAAAAAATAGTTTTACTAATAAAAAGCTACACTATCCCTGAATAACATAGACTATAATTCATTTTGATAAAAACATTTTTTATTTCAATATTTTGTAAATTTAGTCGGAAAAAAAATGTTAGGTTAGGCCTAGACTGATGAACCAACACATGTATTAACATTTATTACCATAGCAACCAATTGAATAAAATAACAGATAAAACAGCTGTTTGCTCCAATATTTCCATTAACAGCTGATTTAAAACTTTGAAGCAATTATTTTGTATTACTAACTTTTAGGTTAGGTTTTTAAAGTGTAGACCTGAGACTTGCTGGTCCTTTTAAGCTTTATTATAACTGCTGTTATAAAATATACAAAATAATTTGATTTGAACATTTAACATTATTTACCATCTTAGCTTTGGGGTTATTATTAATCCTACCCTTTATAATACCGTAAAGACAACATAACATGATTATTGTATTATATTAATTACAATACATTTAAAGGCCAACATGTACTTATGAAAGTAGTGTTACTTCATTTAACATCAACTCCAAGGACAAGTGCTATTTTAAAAAAATACTAGTATAGGGCAGGTATTTTCTATAGTTGGTAATCATATTATGAAGAAACAAAAATGTTTTTGTCACCAACAATTACATAGTTCAATCAAAGTTATTCAAGTGAGGCTTGACGATTCTTAAAACCAAATATTAGACGAGTACATTATTTATTATCTATCAACTCCATGGTATTGCAAACGTGTTACATTTATGTTCTTTTTTGTACTCTAAGATTAACTGTCTAAGGTATTTTTTGTAAATATGTAGAGTTTTAACTGTAATCTTTTTCATATTAAAACTGACAATTTTGCCATGTCCTATTCCTAAATGCATCACTCTAAGGAACGCCATGCTATTTCCGAAACTACAGAGTTGATTTACTCGGCTGTTAAAAGAAATTAAAAGAAAATTCTCACTGCAAATATAGCCTAAATTTTTTCTTAATGTAAGCCATTATAAGCTTTCAGAAACTCACAGCAGAACAAAAGAATTTGAGGTAACAAAATTTCAAATTTCAGAACTGAACGTATCCCTTTTCTGGAGAAAGACCCATATATATATTATTTGTGCATCATTGGCACTATTTACTTAACATGAAATAATAACAACCTTATTTTCTAGATATATTTACTGCACATAACTTAAACATTTATTTATTTTACATAAATAATTATTGAGCAGTATTTGTAAGGAGACAATGTTTCTAAGAATATCAAATAAACACAAATTCTCACTAGATTGAGAGCATTATAGATGTAAACTTGAAAGTTATAATGTGTTCTGTAGTAGCTCAAGTGCCGATTAAAATCAAGGACGTCGCTAGGGCTATGGGGAAGGGGGCAAGGGGGCATCACCCCTCCGCAATAATTTAAAATTCAAAAAAGTAAGGAATCTTTAGATTTTGAAAAAAGTTGTGATTTTGTATTCAGATCTGGCGCAAAAAACTCAAAAACTTCAACTTTTTGTTTCAAAAGTTTTTGTTGTTAATTAAAAACATTCACAAACAACAAGTAAAATATAATTTCCAACCCAAAAATGTTGGGCATATCAAAATATTTCTGTACGAAATAAATGGATTCTCTTTTAAATGATATTCTGGGAAATTTAGTTTCAACCCTTGTTATTGTGTCAACATTGACTCACCATGCCATGCACAGCACCAGGCCGCAAGACCAGTGTAGCCAGATTGGGGTTTTTCACCAAAATAGGGAAATTTTTAAGTTTGCGGGAAATATTGAGAAAAGTATGGGGAATTTTTTCCAATAATGTGATGAATTTGTTGAAATCTACTTATATAAAGCTAGACGGTAACACTGATTCATTGACATTAATTATTAGGCACTTCCCGTAATCGGACCCCCCTTAACCTTATACTTGAATTAAAGCTCACGAAGAGAAATTTTTGGAAAAATTGCCAGAAGTTAACATTTTTTAATTTTGCAAGCTTCTTTTGGGCGGAAAGGTTTTTTAGATTTTTTAAATTTTTTCACTTTGAGCGCCTTTTGTAAGAAAACGGTAAGAGATAGCAAAAAATGTTAAATACAAAAGTTGTAGAAAATTTAATTTTAGACCAACGATTTTTCATCAGATTTAAGATCCAATCATCCATTTAGCCACTATTCATCCGAGAAGGGAAGCTCCGCAAACGTACTTAAAGCTAGCCGGTTTCACCGATTCACTGACATTAATTACTAGGCACTTTCCGTAATCGGACCCCCCTCAACCTTATACTTGAATTAAAGCTCTCGACGAGAAACTTTTGGGAAAATTGCCAGAAGTTAACATTTTTCAATTTTGGAAGCACCTTTTGTGCGGGAAAGATTTTTTAAATTTTTTCATTTTTTCACTTTGAGCGCCTTTTGTAAGAAAACGGTAAGAGATAGCAAAAAATGTTAAATACAAAAGTTGTAGAAAATTTAATTTCAGACAAACGATTTTTCATCAGATTTAAGATCCAATCATCCATTAGCCATTATTCATCCGAGAAGGGAGGCTCCGCCCAACGTTCTTAAAGCTAGATGATTTCACTCATTCACTGACATTAATTATTAGGCACTTCCCGTAATCGCAGCCCCATCAACCTTATACTTGAATTAAAGCTCTCGACGAGAAACTTTAGGGAAAATTGCCAGAATTTAACTTTTTTTAATTTTGGAAGCACCTTTTGGGCGGGAAAGATTTTTTCAATTTATTCATTTTCCCACTTTGAGCGCATTTAGTAAGAAAACGGTAAGAGATAGCAAAAAATGTTAAATACAAAAGTTGTAGAAAATTAAATTTCAAAGGAGAGATTTTCAGTCAGATTCAAGATCTAATCATCTATTTAGCCGCTATTAACTCGAGAAGGAGCTCCGACAAACAATTCTTAAAATTTCCCATGTTAATCTTATGGAGATAATGTTTAATGAGTTTGAGTCAGCTGCCAAATAAAACAGCTGATTTGTGCTCGGTCACCTATGTACAAACAAGCCAAAGATTAACGAGATTCTTTAGCAAATGTTCCAACTGCGAGCGAAGCTAAGCAGCCATCTGGGGCCGAAGGCCGAGATGGGGTTGAGACGCGAAGCGTCCAGGGGCAGAGCCCCTAGTCTACTTATATAAAGTCAGACGGTAACACTGATTCATTGACATTAATTATTAGGCACTTCCCATAATCGTGCCACCCTCGACCTCATACTTGAATTAAAGCTCTCGACGAGAAACCTTTGGGAAAATTGCCAGAATTTAACATTTTAAAATTTTGGAAGCACCTTTTGGGCAGGAACGATTTTTTCTATTTTTTAAATTTCTTCATTTTCCCAGTTTGAGCGCATTTAGTAAGAAAACGGTAAGAGATAGCAAAAAATGTTAAATACAAAAGTTGTAGAAAATTTAATTTCAAAGAAGAGATTTTCCATCAGATTCAAGATCCAATCATCCATCTAGCCACTATTCATCCGAGAAGGGAGGCTCCGCTCAAAGTCCTTAAAGCTAAACGATTTCACCAATTCACTGACATTAATTATTAGGCACTTCCCGTAATCGTACCCCCCTCGACCTCATATTTGAATTAAAGCACTCGACGAGTAACTTTTGGTAAAATTGCCAGAATATAACATTTTTTAATTTTGGAAGCACGTTTTGGGCGGGAAAGATTTTTTTGAATTTTTCAATTTCTTCATTTCCCCGCTTTGAGCGCATTTAGTAAGAAAACGGTAAGTAATAGCAAAAAATGTTAAATACAAAAGTTGTAGAAAATTAAATTTCAAAGTAGAGATTTTCCGTCAGATTCAAGATCTAATCATCCATTTAGCCGCTATTAACCCGAGAAGGAGCTCCGGTAATGTTTAATGAGCTTGAGTCAGCTGCCAAATAAAACAGCTGATTTGTGCTCAGTCACCAAACGATGATTTGTACAAACGAGCCAAAGATTAACGAGATTCTTTAGAGAATTTTCCAATTGCGAGCGAAGCGAAGCAGCCATCTGAGGCGGGGTTGGGACGCAAAGCGTCCAGGGGAGAGAACATAATTCTTGTATAAAATTAAAAGCTCTTAAAGTACTCAATATAGTATGTGCAGTGTTAAAACCCCTACTTGTCCAAAGAAGTCAAAAAAATTCCAAGGGTGAGCCTAAAGGGCCCCATATCAACTGAAATTTATTCCACACAACATAACCCAGAGCCCCCTTCTGCACGTTGGAACCCCTACCACAGAAGTTGGGAAATGTTAGATCCCCCCCCCTACGATTTTAAATATGGCTGCTGCAGCACTGCAGTCGTTGTTCTGTGCATACATGCCGACTACTTGCATCTGTTGGCTAAACACAGCATTAGTATTAGTTTTCTTTGTACATATTTAAAATCCCACCGATTGAGAAATATGCCCCGTGATTCATTTTGTTAGTACAGAAGATGTGAAAACTGTTGAAATGCATCTACATGTCAGTGAAGTATATGAGCGAAAACAGTATGAGCGATAGTATGGTAAAAATATGGGTTGGAGCATTTAAAGAAGGCCGTACTAATTTTCAAGAGACATTAACTTAACTGCTTCTTGAAATACAAAATCAAAGAGAGGGCAAGCTTATCAAAGGGGTTGTTATGCTTCACGACAATCCATGTCCACACTTGTCTCATCTAACTAGATCTCACCGCAGCACTCGGAACAACGTTTTCACTCGTCGCATAGCCTTGGTCTAGCACCCAATGACTATCACATGTCCCTTCACTTGAAAAAGCATTTAAGCTGTCAGTGCCACGACAATGATGATGATGTCAAAATGGCAGTGCTGCAGTAGTTGGCAAATCAGGCAGCACATTGCTATGAATATGGATTTCAGAAACTGGTTGATTAAGGTAAAAGCTTTCATTAATTTTTTTTAATATGTTTTTTTTTATATCAAAACAGTACTTACTTTAAAAAAACAAGCTTAATAACTCCAAGCTCGACAAAAGGAGGGACATGAGGTGTTTCTCCCAGGCCCAAAGTTAACAATGGGGTCGGGATTTTTCAGAAAACTACGTAAAACTTATAGATTTATCTAAAAAATTATGTTTCTCATAATTCATTAAAATCTGTTCTAGGGTTTGAATAGTGCTAATATAATTACTAGATGACCCGTACGAATATTTCACAAGTTACCTGATTCAATGCAATGATTTAGTTCAGTCAATTATGTTTATTTACATTGGTTTATAAATAACAGTTTGGAATGTAAACAATCAAACTAACAGCTGTCATGTTAGTTAAACAGGTTGTTAATAGATGGAGCCTTTCATTATGAACCATTTGAAGTATAATAAAAAATTTTTTTTAGTAAATTTGTGTGACGAAAACATGAATTTTAAGCTGTTTGTCTATTTTTCATCAAAAGCGGGGAACATAAGGTTTAAAATGATGCTTGCGTAATTAATTCTGATGAAGAATTAAGAGAGATATCGCTTAGCGACAAAAAAACATCTTTGAGAAATAATATACAAGGATTGATGAAATAAGTTTCTGTCTGAAAAATAAGGGCCATTTTCTTCAAAATTTATACAAATTTTAATGTACTTTTATTGTTATCAATGCGGAATGTTGAAAGTTTTATGGATCAAATGTACACATAATTATTATTTATGAAATGAAAACCTAGTGCGAAAAATCAAACACGTAAGTAAGAAGCAAACAAAATATGTTGATTGGAGAGGGGAGCCTGTAGTTTACCACTCCCAGGTCTCGATTCCTTCTTCACGGCCCTGAGTAACTATGCCAAATTTCATCTTAACACCTTAATGTCATCCTAAGAAATCAAACAGAGAAAAACGAGATATTCTATAATGGTTTAATTTTCCCCTTTTAAGGTTCAAAATCCAAAAATGATGGCAGTAAAATAATATTCAACGCTTATTAAGATTAAAAAACTTAACACGTAATTTACATTTCTTTTGCTCGCCGAACAACATTGTTCTTGAGGGTTTAAAATTGCTGTAGAGTAGAGCTTATCAAAAAAGTACATTTTATAAAACAGATGCATCCTAAAATGGAATATTTATAATCTAATCGAACTATACTGTATACATGTCGCTTTGGCAAAAACCTTATAAATAGTGTTACGACTTATGACTAGCTTTACCGTTAGAGTAAATGACTGATATAATGGTCAGTGAATAATATCACAGGAACACTGTGTGCTACGCTTTATGGATGAATTGTTTTCTTCCAGACTTGAATGTAGAGATCACTGTAGTGAAAAGTTTCCAAGTACATCTCCAAAATGTGATGCACAGTCGCTGGAACTATACAAAATAAACTATTGTAACATTAAGCGATTTACCAGGTGTTTCAAAATGAATGTCATTGTTTTAAGGCTTTGCAGTATTTATTACATCTAATTTACAATTATAGTTAACTTTTCTTTTTTTACTTCTAACAATAAGTACTATATATCTAATTAAACGGGAAACTTTTTTAAAAATATAAGTTATTTTTGGGGATTAATATGTTTTATTAATTTTTAGTCAAATAAGTATAACTAAAAAAATATCATCGAGTTTATACACAGTAGAGTCCAGCTATTCCAAACTAATTGGGACCGAACACTGTTTGGTTTAACGGAAATTCAGAATAGGCGGATTTCATGAATAATATCAATTATCAACATATTGACTTGTTAAAGTGTAAATTAACTGCGGGGACAACTGCTAGTGTCAGCTCTATACAGCGTTGATCGGCTTGGAGGAAAGCGAGGAGGAGATGAACGCTCAAACTGAACTCATATCACACGTAGATGCGGTAAAAGCTCTTGACCTCGAATTACGCTATGTCGAGCAAGAGCAACACGCTTCATCAACACCAAATTATGATTTGTTCATGCGGCGATGGCGTAACATTGCATCCTCAAGTCAAATCAGTCTCTTCGTCAGAAAAAAATCACTCACTTTACTTCTTAAGTGAGTGTAAATTAGTTATTTTTTGTGTTTAGCAGTGATTAAAAATGATTCTACAGAATTGTATAAATGGAGCCGACATGTGCTGTAAGTAACCAGCTTTTATACCAGTTTGGTTTCAGGCGTTTTCATCAAGCTTAGGCTGTAAGTATGTCTCTAACTTCTTTGTATAACAATAAATGTGTAGGAGTTTTTAATTTCGCCTGTTTTTGTGTTTAAAAAAACTGTATTTTTTCTAAACTCTGTTCGGAATAATGGGACTCTACTGTAGTTATTTTTAATACATATGTGTATTCTGTACAAATACTGAAAACTCACTTCATTGGCAAAATTTAAATTTGTTTTCTGAACTTGTATGAACAATGTATCTTCACTAATTCGGGAAGCACAATGCCGTTTATTACTCATATTGAATAAAAGAAACACTAAACTATAAAGACCTACACAAACAAATACTTAGACACTATAAACACAAAAATATAACCATATCAATACTTGCACAAAGACGTAAACAATGCACAACTGACTGTATTGGTTCTACACTAACGGCCGCACTTTACATCCGATTTGGAAAATATTTGGTACACACGTTACATTATAAGTACTGTAAAACTCCAATTATCCGAATTCCAACTATCCGAATCGCTGATTATCCGAAACGCTGATTATCCGAATCTCTTTCAGAATTTCAGGAAAACAAAATTAAGATGGGAACGTACTCCGATTCGCAAAATGATTCTGTCTACGCGCGCTATTGTCTTTCCCTCCGTGAAGCTAGTGTAGGCACTAGGTGTCAAACGGATTAATACAGTCAAACAGTTTACTTTGACTGAGATGTTCAGTAATCAATGACATTCATTTATGTACATACGCTTAACATGTAAAAGTGTTACCCTTTCATTTAGTTAATCATTAGTTCGCCTACCCTCGGCCGAGTAACATGTGTACATATTTTAGCGCTCGTATTTTGTGTTCCGTACATGGTGTATGTGTTCGTGTGTTTGTGATTAATGTTCTACGACAATCTCAATTAACAGTGAGTGATGTGATTTTGTTTTCATGTTTTTTGTATGTAAATTAATGTGACCGGATGATGGGGTAACCCGAAACCGCGGTCGTCACAAAACATAAACAAGGATTGGATGACAGCAGACAGGTAACTTATACCTACTTATTAAATTGTTATATATTCCTAATTCATTTTTTTAAATTAGACTTTGACAAAATCTAGTAAACGCGGTCTGACAACATTATTTTATTAACAATTATAACATTATCTTGCATTTGCGATCTAGGCATCCTGTATATTGACGAACGCGGTTTTGACCTCACTGGGTCATTTACGAGTCTTCTTAATACATACTAAATTTTAGAATGTCCCGGTCGCAGACGTAGAAGGATGCATATAAATCGATTTGTAAATCAATTGACAAGCCATATAATAATAGTGCACGATTCAAATTCAATGTGAAGTGTAATGTGTATGTGCGTGTAAATGTATGTGTAATTAAGTATGGCATTTCAATAAATTCAGAATGTATCATACGACTTACTTCAATTCTGAAAAGATAAACTATCAATCCAACAGCAAGTAATAATATGACTGAACAAATGGCAGTTGATATAGCAATTCTTTGAGCCTGCCAGGCGAGGAAATCTTTATAATAAAGGAAGCGGTTCCTAAACTCAGAAGGCAACTCAAACTGTGATGGTATTGGCAGTAAAGAATGGTAAAAGTCCAGTAATACAGATCGTATGAGCTCGTTATCTTTTTCTTTGGCTGCATTCATGTTATCATTCAAACATATAAACTTTCTGAAACAAACAGAACGTGTTAAATTACTACTTCAAGTATTTTTTGTGTGATATTTTCAAATCTGTTTGAAAATATATAAACTTGATTTGATTTGATGCAGTTGGATTGCAAGACTCTACTAATTTTTCTATCTCGGGTTGTGAATTCAATGACCTGAATGAAAAATGGTGAAGAGGATCAGATTAGGCCAAACAAAGCAGACGATTTAGAAATGACCTTTGACATTTATTAATATCATATAATATACAGCAAAGAAAAATAAATTCAAATACAGACAAATATGATACAAATTATAGATTATAAATTTAAAGAGAGCTGGTGATTTATAAAAAAGAATTTTAAGTGCACTGTACTTACGAAAAGCAGACCACAAACTTATTGATTTTAAAAAAGAAAAAGAAAACCCCACTCGCAAGCGCAAAACTTTCGTAGTCTAGATCATTGCCGTGTCCGATTTACTGTCACATTATTTAAGCGATCGCACTACACTCCATTTGACGATGAGAATTTTTAATTCTCGTAAAAATTCAAATACCACTTTGTACTTGTAGATTAACAATAAATGTTACATGATTAAACTGTTAATGCGCAACGCGTAACACTTCAAGCGATGTTCACTGCTTGGTCTCTCGTTGACAAGTCTCATTAGCGTTCTTTCCCACCGCTACATTCAGCCGGCGTCTATCCTCTTTCCACCAATCAGAAACGTCTGACGACACACAGATGTTCAATTTCGTCAGATTCGTTGGTTGCTTACCAAAGCATTCCCTGTGGATCTTACATGTGGAATTGCACGTAGACCCTTTCTCCAGGAATTGGCTTGCAGGTGTTCGCTTCTTATCTCGTCTAGACTGGTGGACGTTGCTTTTCTAACTGCATCTTAAAACTCGTATAATTTCCGCGTCTTGGTGTTAGTACATAGACTGTCCATTTTCTCAAACACTACTTTTAAATTTAATATAATTATTGATTTTAATAATTGTCTTGCTTTTATTTTTATTTAAGTTAACATTGAAATTGACTTTAAATTTTGTCTGCCCTTTTAGTCTATTTCCTTTACGTTAAAATGCTTCTAATTATTAAGCTCTCTTTCTAAAAAACATTTGTAATATAAATTAAATTAAAAATAAAAATTAAAATGCTCTCTCAAATTAAAATTGACTTATGGTCCTATTCTATATTATTTTATACTTTGGGAAGTTGGAGATCTTACAGATGTTTGTTCAAAAATTAACCTACAGTACATATTTCATAAATAACCAAGCAAATAAGATGTTATTGCAATTCATTTTATTGTATGTACTGTACATACATGAGCAAACAAACAAACAAATTAAACATTTTAACTTACATGAACTTTGAAAACTTAATTTACATATACTAATTTATACATACAAGAACTTTTGTTATCACGAAAGGTAAAGGTTATTCAGTAAAGGTTCCGACAAAGCAACAGGCGAAGAAAGAAAAACAAAGGATGCCGCTTTGTTAATTGATTCTAAGAAAAAATACAGTTGACGTGGAAGCAAGATTTGATTCCCCTCTTTCTTCCGCGGCAACTGTATTTTTTCTTTGAATCAATTGACAAAGCGACATCCTTTGTTTCTTTTTTACGCTCCTATTCCTCTGCCCCAACACTCCCCTGTTCCCCTGCCGCACACCTAACATTGCGTCACCCTGATTCATTTTCTAGTCCATCAAACAATCAATGTTTGAGACTTCGGTCAGTTAATATATTTGACTCTGTTGTACCTTGGGATAGGCCGGTTAATCAGAGGACTGGTTGATCCGAGGCCGGTTAAGAGGGGTTCTACTGTACAGTATACTATATATTGATGTTCAGTAGTCCTAAAAATGTAATTTTAACTTAAATAAAGAACATAAGTGTAGCCTACAAAGAGATTTTTAAATTCGTTTGACCTTCAAAACCTTTTAAAACTGTAGTGTTTCAGTTCCGTTAACCGGAGTTTTAATGTAATTTGATTGTGTTTTTGTAAAAAAATGATAATTTATTGTACTGAAATAAGGAATAAAAGGCGAGAATAACACACACTATAGCAATAATAATTGTTACCTTTATACGATTGCATATATTTAAAAAAATTACCATAATGTAATAGTAAACCTTGTTAATAATTTATGTTTTTATAATGATTGCTATAAAGTGAATTGTTGCTATTTTTTTAAAGTTTTTTTAGAGTCATAGTTAACTACATTTATATGATATACTGACTTTTTCGGATTCTTTTAGTGGTAAAAATATTTAGAGGACAAAAAAATTCAACAAAAATAAGCATTTAAAAACTATAAAAACAACAGAGAGGGAGCAGTTAACAAAATCAGGAATAAGAACAAAAACATTAAAAAAAAAAACGTTCCACTAGGCTACCATGTTGTTCATATGCTGCCATTGAAATGGGTAAATTGTAAATGAATTTTAAATACTAATGGTTCGTTACAGCATTTGCTACATATGCAGGGTGTCTCAAAAGTACATGAACGCCATTATATTTCTGTAACCATTGCAGATTATGCAACAAAACTTGATACATTGTTTCTTTAAAAAAAAAAAATGAATTTTTGAAGCAATTACAATTTTTTTATCACCTTAGGGAGACGGCCCGCACAGAATCCGAGGAAAATTTTAAATAGAAGCATATGTCGAGTTGTACTTCAAATGAAAGGTATATCTTAGGAGAACACAATGCCGCAAATCAGACATAAAAAGTTTCACCCTACACAAAATGGTGACTGTTGCATAATCTGCAAAGGTTACAAAAATATAATGCGTTCACAGACTTATGAGGCACCCTGTATTTACATTTAGAAATGTTCATAATTATACTGTATCAAAGATGTATCAGACAATTCTGTTAAAGTGTTTAGTTTTTCACAATTTAACATTATTTTTATGACAAAGCAAATGAAAATCTTAGTTTTAAAAAGTTCTAACCGCTTCCCAGTGTTGAAAATGATCTTATTGATGAAACTTTGTACAAAATACAAATTTAGTTGAAACACTTACTTGGGTTTACTTCTTATTTTGTCCAATGTTAACAGGACATGACTCAGGTTTGAAGTGATCATATGAAAGCCAACCAACGACTGCCTGTCGGCTGGTTTTACAAGTGTAAAGTCGTAACGTTTTCGTTTCGCCAATTTTTTCGTTAACAAACCTGAGATAAATTCACATTCCTCTATTAACAGCTGAGTGACTGTAGGCTGGAAGCAAATTAAGTAATTGTTGATTATTAGAAACAAAAACATCCACTAAAATAATGATTGACAGATTGAAGTATAAAGTGCATAGTTAGTTAATTGTGTACAGCAAAATAAAACTTATAAAATAGTTCATTCCAGTTGATTGGGTATTGCTTGGTTAAGCATTAAATTAATAAAATTATATTTTTAGAAAACACGCTTTTCAAAAAAAAAATTAACTAAAAATTACAAAATAATCTACATAAAGAACAATGAAATGCTGTTCGATGGTAAGTGTAGGTTTTTGTAATAATTCTAATCTGTTTATTTGTTTCGTGTTTGTAATCTTAATATATGTGACAAATGTTTTAAATGTGCCAAATGTGTAAAGAAGACGATGCCAGAAAAGGCGGAAAGTAAGGAACACTAATTAGGATCTGAAGATGATGGTTTACCGTTGAAACCGGTAATCCTACAAAGGAAAAATTTGGATTGTTGACGGATAATATATATGGTAATTAACCTATTATTAATATAAATAAATCAAATAAAATGTAATAACATTTAGTTATATTGTATAATTTAGTTTTTAGATGACATGTATACATGTATAAAAAACGGTACCAGGAACTGGCACATACTTTCTCACAAACATATTTAAATTATTAAACAGATTCACGGTGACTTGTAGGGTGGGGTAGGAGAGGTGATTTTGTATTAAAGTTGTTTTCCCATAAAAATCCATAAAATAACGGAAAAACCAACTTTTTTCAAAAACGGCTCAAACGATTTTGATTAAAATTTTACAGTTTATAGTACTTTAGGTCCCTAATAAACTATAAAATTTTAATCAAAATTGTTAGAGCCGTTTTTGAGAAAAGTATATTTTTCCGTTATTTTAAGGGTTTTTATGGGAAAATTACCCTTAAAAATAAAAAGTTCACAAAAATGAAAAAAACGCCTGGAGATACCGTAGATTAGTACCTCCATACCAAATTTCATCAAAATCGGACGACTGGTTTAGGCTCTAGGTCTCATAACATCCACACAGACACACATACAGACACACACACAGACATCACTCCGAAAACCACTTTTTTAGGTTCAGGGGGGCCCAAAACGGATATTTCCACCAAAAACTCAAACTCGAAAATTTTGACGAATACAATACTTTCTCCATATACTATGGTATAGGGGGAGAAAGTAAAAAAAAGCATGTGGTGTTTATATATGAAAATTTTTAATTACGACAGAATGACGACAGATCTATATTTTTTATAGATACGACAGAATGAATCAGAGGTATCAATGTACATTATCTATACTAATATTATAAAGAGGTAAAACTTGTTTGTTTGTTTGTATGTAGGGGGTAATCTCTGGAACTACTGAACGAATTGAAAAAATAGTTTTACTAATAAAAAGCTTCACTATCCCTGAGTAATTCATTTTGATAAAAACATTTTTTATTTCAATAGCTGTAAATTTAGTCGGAAAAAAAATTCTTAGGTTAGGCCTAGACTGATGAATTACCATAGCAACCAATTGAATGAAATAACAGCTGTTGATTTAATTGCTGTTTACTCTAATATTTCTATTAACACCTGATTTCACACTTTAAAGCAACTATTTGTATTTCTACATTTAGGATAGGTTTTTATTAAAGTGCAAACCTGAGCCTTGCTAGTTCTTTTAACTTTTATTATAACTGTTGTTATAAAATATATGAAATAATTTGATTTGGATATTAATTTAGTCTGTGGACGAATCTACTAAAGACTGTCATATTTTGGGCAAATGGGTTGTGTGCCCATATTGAGATGTGCATCCATTTTATTTTACGTGCAAATTTACGTGTTAGTGGCTATCATGTGTGATTATATATGGGTCAAAAATAGGACAATTTTAGTACCTTTATAAACAAAAATTATTAAAAATATTTAATGACAAAAACAAATTTTTATATTTCTGAAACAATTTTTTCCTTCTCCCTAAACATGATAAAGTATGATAAAAAGTTACTATTTTTAGTGACTAAAATATGTTTCCTTTCTGAGAAATACAAATCGGTCACTGTCCTTGACCAGCTATCTTAAATGTTTAGGTAATGATAACCACCCAGGTTTTTCGCCTTTAAATTAAAAAAAAAAAAAAAATCTTAAATGTTGAATAACAAATAAACAAACAAGGAGATCGATAATCACGGTAAAAACGGCATAAAATAAACGTTTAGGTTATGTGATGATTAACCAATATTCGAGTAGATGACAAGATAACTATATTTTTTTCTTTCTTATTCAACACTTGTCCCTAAAACAGCTGAGCAAAAGACCGCCTAACGTATAAAATAAACACTGCCTTTACATTATTGATCGCTATAGAATTGGCGCGAACAGTAGTCTGATGGAAGTTTATTAGTGAACTTCAACTGCTGGCTTAGTTGAAATAGTTTCAATTTGTTAAATTTTTCGAAAAATTACTTAAATTTAAGGTACCGTAACTAATAATAGTACCTTAATTGCATGACAAAACAGTCACGTAAATAGTTTAAGAATGTATTAAAATATTGCTGTAATCAACATGCCTAGTTAGTTGTGCATTCGTTGTCCTTATCCTAAACTCAATAAGTCAAACCTATGTTACCTATTAATGCTAATTCACCAAGTTTTACTTCAAAATTACAAAGCGGTCACATGCAAATCGGTAGTGGGATAGCCGAGGTATTACGTGACCGTTTTGTTTATTTACCACTTTTAGTAATTATATCCTTTGTTTATGTTTTTTCTGGAATTATTAAAGATTTTGTTATTAAATATTGTGTTGTTATACATACTAATTCAAGAAGTTACTTTGCTTTGTTTTTAATACTACATTATTATAGCCAATCAGTACTTTGTTATGATTTTTCGTTTGCTTTGTTTATTTCGACATTAAAAGCTGCTTACCCCAACCATTGTTTGCTTTAGTTATCAAAATTACTATTTTACTTATCTTCCAGCATTTTGTAATCACAAATTTAAATCATTATCAAAACAGCCCCAATCGCTACCGCGCGGTTACGATTGCTACAACGCGGTCACGATCGCTACCATCTGGTCACGGCCACACAAATCCATCACATACGAAATCGGTAGTATATATGTTTGATTAAAAATCTGATTGTATAATTTCTATACAGAATTATTAACTGAATGTTATTAGGTATATAGATATTATTTATTATATTTTTAAGCTAATCTCAAAGTTTTGCCGATTTAGCAAGCATGACCGATTTGTATCCATTGATGCTTTGGTACACTAAAAGTTCATAAAAAAAATAGAAATTCATAAAATTCAGCTCAGCTTCATATGAGATAAGGTGCCTGAACATGTTATTTACCTAATACGCTATATATTTATATAAAATCAAATACTTAATTTAAATTTTATTTTAAATTGTCACATTTTGTGACTTTGACCCATATATGTGTAAGATTTTAATGTATGACGATATCACCAGAGTGAATGTGACCAGATGATGAAGTTACGGCTCCGAAACATGTCGTCATAATACCATAACAAGAAGTCACAAGACTTCCATAATTATTAAGGTAATATAATTAATTATTAATAATCGAACATAGTATATGTATTGCGTGGTTGTGGAACCAAGTTAAGATAACCTCAGTATAAACAAGAAGTAGCCCTGAAATACTAACCAATTTCGAGCCCAAATATCTTTCTAGTTGAGGTGTAACAACATTTGTAAATGTGTGCTGATAGTTCTTAGCACAATACAGAAGATTGGTCTCAAAGCTGACTACACTAGACCTTTGTAAAGGCAAGTCATACAACCTTGTTAATACAGTACGTATTTCTCTATCAGACCATGTTCTGAAAAAAGTCATGTGCAAGAATTAATAAATTAAACGTAAGAGGATCAATTTTACAGATATTGTATAGAATTTTGTTCCAACAGTGTATCAATTTATTAAGAAAAACTATTTTTAAGCACATTTTCCTACTTCATTGACTTCAAATTATAACAAAGTTATTGTAAAATGTGTTTTATTTTTATTTTTCAATCTATTTATATGTTTTAAAGTTACATAATATTATAAATAAAATAGTTTTGGAACTGTCAAAAACTTAACACAATTTTAGGTTAGGCCTACAATGAACCAAAACTTGTTTATTTGCAACCAATTTGGCAAATTTAGAATCAATTCTTTACAACTAACAGTT
>JAGFPH010004606.1:0-24815 GCA_018207615.1 Philaenus spumarius | reverse complement strand
TGGCCTATTTCAAGTAAAGGATTATTTCAACTAATGGCCTATTTCAACTAATGGCCTATTTCAAGTAAAGGACTATTCCAACTAATGGCCTATTTCAACTAATGGCCTGTTTCAAGTAGAGGATTATTACAACTAGGACTATTTCAACTCCAGGCCTAATCCAACTTTGTGCCTGACTCAAATCTACATTTAATTCTGCTTCATGGTCTTTTCAACTTTAAACTCTACATTTCTTTAAGTACTCTACAGTTATAATATATATTTATGTATCACCGCCAACTTTAAATAACCTTATAAGTCTACAAAGTAATTCTGTTTCATCAAAAGTGATTTGTTTTATGTGATTTGTTATGAGGTTGAGTTGATTTTTTTTAAGGCTATATGTATAGATATATAAAAAACCTTTTTTTGAAAATTTTCTTTTAACAAAAAAATCGGGAGGCGATGCTAGCAAAATTTAGATTAATCCAAACCCCCAGGGTTTCATCCAAATTCCTTTAGTGACGTCACACATATATATATTATATATATTTATATATATATTTATATATATATATATATATATATATATATATATTCTTTCACCTTTTACTTTAATATTTTTCTAAAACCTTAAGTTAAGTTGGCCAACTATAAAATATAATATAATAGATAGATTTAATTTCATATACATACAAATGTTAGGTTAAGTGCATTTACATAGGTAAACTCTACCATTCTTGTTAAACAATTTATTCTGTTGTTATGATACACAACACCTAACTTTGTGCAACTATGTATTGATATATTTTTTCTGTATAAAAAAACTTTTTTGAAATAATTGGGTGGGATTGTTAATAATTAAATTTAAGGGAAGGGTTTGTTTATTTTGTTTTAATAAAGATATATAATTAAATTGTAAACTTTCATTAAGGGCGCATAAATCTTTTGTAATTTTCTTAAGGGCATATTACTATTTTTTTTTACAATAAACAAAATTGTTTATTAAACCTTCTAAGGAGTTTTCTTTGTTATACCATTGTGAATGGGTGATTCAAGGTTTCAGGTTCGTCAATTAAGGTGAGCAAATAACATAATTATTTAAATATTTTGTGTATCTCTTTTTAAAGTAACTTTCGATAGTAGGTTGACATGTGCCGTCTTTTGGTTACCCAGTACGCTTTCCTAATTTTGTCACAGACTGGCACACTTTTGTGCTTACTAAATATTTCAACATCCACTAAGAAACTTTCAAAATCCAATTGAATAAAATAAATCTTACAAAATGTAACAATATAGCTTTTATTTTAATAAACCTACACAAAATAATTAAAGTAATTTTTTTTTAGTAGCAACATACCCAGATCCATCAGTATCGTAAATGTTAAATATCTCCGACACTGGAAGATGGATTTCTTCACTCATAAGAAAGTAAAAATAAGCAAATGCGAACTGCATATCTTGAGGGTTACGGAATCTGTGCGAAGATGTAACAGCATATTCCTTGGGAAACCTGGAATTTACAAAACTCGAGAAGTTAATAATAAAAATAAAACCTTTAACCACTTGCAGCATTTGTGATTGTCAGTGCTAATAATACTTACGCATCTTGTAAATCCAACACGATATTTCTATCGATTAAATGAGGCATATGAGCAGGAACTTTCCTCGCCTTGAAACTGTATCGTTTGTTTAGCAATGAGTTTACATGAAGAAGTGACTGCGCAAACGTATCCAGTTTTCTATTGGGTGTAGATCGTTCAGGCTGGACAGCATAAAATCTTTCAGCCAATCCCAGTACGGCAGGTACTTGTTGAGGTGTTACGGTGTTGGCAGTAAAGTTGATCCTTAAAAAGAAGTTCACAGTAGTTTTAGATAGTCTGAACGATGCAGACTAAATCGGTTAGAAAACCGGTTTAATAACTACAGTAGTATATTTCGTTTGACAGTGTACCATGGACCACACTACGACTTACACGATGAATAATTGTCCGGCACAATTAAGTTTTTTAAAAGTGTTGTAACTGTGGTGTTTTTGTGTGTTTTTTAAACGTGTTATGTGTTTTATTGTGTTTGTGTAAGTGTACTTGACAATGGGATTGCGGTCCCGAAACGCGTCGTAACATTCGAACGACCAAAAAAGTCACAAGACGGAACATTAAAAGGTAATATTTAATATTATTATTAATATATTATCCTACATAATATTATTCAAAGTGACTTGGAATCGAAGAATCATGCAACTAAAATAAAATTGTTGTTTCTCACTCTAAAATTTATTTAAATAATATACAATAGTTAAACAATTTTAATGGCTCTATTCAATCGGAGTGAAATAATTCGATCTCGCATCTGAACCGCTGACGTGACTTGAGCGAATTTCCAAAATTAAGTATTTATGTTTTACGGTTTCAACCAACTTTTTGTGGAATTGGTCTACTCACAAAGGCACTGAATAGCTGCCTACTTGTACAAAATATATTAATTAGTAGAATTTGTTTACAGCAGAAAAACACGCTAAAGTTTGTTAGAATGGTTGCGAGATACTCTGTATGCAGGACTTCTAAATTCAAATTACATTTTAGAAACACAGCTTTCAACACATACACCTTCTAGCCACACTTGATTTGCTAACATTTGCGTTTACAGGGTATAGTAAAAATCATCTAAATAAATGTCTAATTTTATTTAAACATAAATATGTCACATTTTAATATGCACTTACCTACTAGAACTGGAAGAAATATTTCTGGTAAATGTAGCGTCCTGAACGTTATTCCTTGCACTATCAGTTAAAATATGTGGAACCCGAGCAGGCACATTTCCATCCGCATTCTTTAACTTTCTCACTTGCCACAAATTCTTATTTAATGAGTTACTCGTTGTATTGTTAAAACACTGCGTACAATTTATGTATTTGTGTATAAGCTTATTTAACAAAACACTATTTTTAAACAAACGTACATTCTTTGCTTGAACTAATTCTTTGATCAAAACATCAGTTTCCGACAATGTCCGATTCACTTTGTTTGTCAATGTTTTGGAAAACTCTTTAAATAAAATCTTCACAGTGTCCGGTGACAGCACGCCCCCTTCTTTGGATAATGTTGATAGAAGTTTTTCTAGTTTAACGTTATCATCAAAAATATACCTGGATTCCTCTTTTGATCTAAACAGAACACTATTCTCCTCATTTTTGTACGGCCGAATGTTGGCAATATTGTCGTAGTCTTCTAAAATCTTGCTTTCTTTTTGCTTTTCATTTTTATTGATTACATACTCTTCTTCCTCTTTATCATCTTGTTCGTGAAAGTGCGTGTGTTGAGTACCGGACTTGGTAGAATTGCAGTCACCTCCGTCAAAGTCGCAAGCTGATACATTGCAAGGAACATCGCACGTCTTATCGCCAACCCAACTCCAAGGGCACAAGGGAGTGCAATCAGGTACTGGCCATGATAAGTATACCTGAACATATAAAGATGAAAACAAATTGCTTTAGTCAAATACTACTATATCATTTTATAAACACATAGTTAACTTTATTTTAATTTTAACTATAGTTCCTGTGATATATTTCTTGATATATAGACTTGAACACCGAATTTCACAACTAATACATACATTTTACTCAAACAAATTATTTTCAGTAATGCTGATTGGGGATTATTGTAGCTCGTGCATCACTGAAGACGGCGACTTTATCATTGGAAGGCATTTGAGTAAAAGCATTAGTTGTTAGATTTGATGTTATATTTTTATTCTATCATATGTCTTCTCACTAATCAACCTCAATATTTATTTATAAGTATTAAATGTTCTATTTAGCATATCAAATGTACATTATAATGAGGTTGTATCCTAATTTACTGACGTTATTATACAAAACAAATATCATGATTTTGAAAGATAGGCTTCCACGGTCACAAACATTATTATTAAGCAATTGGACTTCGGAGATCGACCATGTCACTATTGTCTGCACGTTGAGTACAGCCGATGTTTCAGGCACTTTACAAATGTCCATTTTCAAGGCTTAACAAATGTCAAGTGTAGTGAGAAGGCCTGAGGTTATATAGTCCTGGGAGTGGACCGTTTATGCCTTTTGCACAAAGTTCTGAATGACAACTTACCTACATAAACATATATGTTATTTACCATGATCCCAAGAGAGAACAATTCTCAGCTTACGATCATTAAAGGGATGTCCAAATGATCAGATACTTTTTTAGCATATCAAATATGATAAATCTGGTTTTGTTGGTATATTTAAACAAAAAAATCCTAAGAAGACACTATATTTTCACTATGTTACATCAAGATACCCTGAGTAAATCTACCCTAAACATCAAACAAGTGGTTGATGTAATTATTAGATTTAAAGCCCTTACTCAAGAATATCTTGACTCAATGCTGTTGAATACAATGATGTAGCATACTCTACTATGTGAGTTTAAGGATAAATAAAATTAAATTAAGGGTTATATCGTAAGGGTGGGCTGTTGTAAACTTTGGACGAATTAGGCTAAACTTAAATTGGTTTTAAAGGATTAATTAACATAATTTCATAGGGAGAATGCAGACGATTTAATTTATATGAATAATAAAACATGTTTAAAAATTATAACTAATTTTAAAGAATGCAGACATTAATTTTAACAATGCAGTAATGAATGTAATACTTATAAACAATGTAGGTAAAGGCCTGTGACGTCATGGTGTCTAGTCTCAAGCCGGGAGTAGCATACAAGTACACAGTTATTTAGCCTCAAAACCGGGTGCTATACACAGAAATAAAGAAAGCTGATTGGTGGAAAGATATCCCATGAAGCCAAGCCAAGCGAGATAAAAATAGAAGCTGATTGGTTCCGATAAAATGACGTAGGAACCCAAGCCAGCTAGAAGGAAGCTGGGCTTCATTCACTCTTGATTAGATCTTCGTTGTAGTCAGACCTGCTAAGTGGTGCTTGCAGATGAAGTTAAGTTTCACCGTAAACCATGTGTTCTCAGTCTTCTAAGTAATTCAGAAGTAAATTGTAAAGTATCCTGGACAAGGATGTACAAAATTTATGAAAATCGGCGAAGTAGAACATTTTTTACAAGTGTTTGAACTTTTAGTAAAGTTGAAAACGGCATGGTCGTAAAATGGCGCGTCTTGAATAAAGTGGACAATTTGGAGTGATACTATACTCTGTCTAGTTCAGGTTGGCCGATGGACCCGGGACTACCTGAGGCCACCCCTATAATCCCTCGCTTCTGTCCGCTGCCTAGGCGATGAGTCACCTACTGGCTGTTTTTGTACAATGGTACACTTTCTTAACAGAATAATAATTTAACATTTTTTAAAGTATATTTGAAATCTTCTAAAAAGGTTATGAAAAATGATACCAAACCCGACCTAGGTATTAGAACATTTAATACGAACTTTATTAAGAATTGTTTACATTGTGACTGCGACTTTTTATTTAGAAAATTAGAAGGCAAGTTTTAAGCTGTAATGAATATTAAAAGCTTTACTTAGGGACTGTTTGGGTAAAAGTAAATTGACCGTAGAATTTGTTAATAATAGTAAATCTTTTTACTGAGATATAATGTATTTAATACAAATTACAATAGTAATTGGAGAAAAAGTTATATTCACAATATGCTATATACAATGCAATATAATACTATACAATACAAATCCTATACAACAATAAAAATACAATATTCTTGTGTTCCCTCTGCAAGAGAAAAAAGTAAAAATTACGATTAGTTTGTAACCAAATTGACAGACATAAAATTGAAAAAAACATTTATTGAATTTATCTTTACAGTACTACCTCGTTTATCCGGACCTCATTGAACCGGATTTCTGGATTATCCGGATCGATCTAGAACGAAAAATAAAAAAAATTAATTTTTATAAAAACGTAATTTCCTGGTCACTAAAGTGTCGCCTTGAGGTACTGTAATAAGGCGGTTTGTTGATGCGCTGGGAAGAGAAAGTAGAGGAGCAATGACCTCTGCAGTAGGGATGAGCATCGGTAGTTAAAACATCGATGTTCACCATCGATGTTAAAATCAGCGGTAACCATCGATGTGCTGATAATATCGACCCGAAAACGTCGATGTATTTAGACCGAAAACATCGATGTATATTATAAAGTCATGATTTTATAAAATTGACTTAGTATGTCAATTTATCAAAATGAATGCATAAAAATAATGTAAATTAAAACATCGATGGTGGAGAGAAACATCGGTTGTTTCCCATCGATGTAGAAAACATCGATCATCGACATGAAAACATCGGCTATCGAAGGTCATCCCTATTCCACAAATAATTGAATCAAATGACACCACAGCCACTACAGAACAATTATTAGGCATGTTTTCAAGAATTGACGGATGTTCCGATGTTGATATTAACAGACAACAACGAAGGAGGTTATAGTGTCATGACAGATGACGAAATAATTGTAGCGTGTACATCTACGCAGGGAGCAGAAGACAGCGAGAGCGAGGAAGAGGGAGACAGCGCACGTCACAGCTGGACAACATCATGGCGTACTTAGAGCAACAGCAAGACACAACGCCAGCTGAACTAATGATGGTGAAACGTTTACGTGATCGTGCCGCATTGAAACGTTACACAAAATTAAAACAGAGAAAGATTAATGACTTTTTTGTAAATAAAAATTAACCTTGTATAAATTATAAGCGTGTGTAAATATTTATTTTTTGTGTGATTTACAGTACAGTTATCGTGTAAATTGAATAAATGTGTAAATATTGTGTTTTTTCATGACCAAAAGAAAATTAATAAATGGTAAGTTATCATTTAACATTTTGTTTTATTTTTCTTTCTATATTTCCGGATTATCCGGATTTTCGATTTACCGGATCATGTCCGGTCCCAATTAGTCCGGATAAACGAGGTTGTACTGTACATGAGAAAAGTTTTCAGCTGCAACAAATTTAAATTTAGCTATAAAAACATTTTATCAACACATGACATGGACCACGGTCCGAGCAGGAACAATCTTGTGTGTTTGACAATGACACTTTAATGTCAAAAAATATGTAACAAGTTTACATTCAAGATTTTGGAGTTCATCATACTCCCAAATAACTCGTGTTGAATAAATGATTTATTTTTAGATTATTCTATACATATGTATTTTGTACACTGTAGTCCTAAAATGGTAAACTTCAACTGTTATAATCTAAAAGATTTTTATATAAAAGAAACTAAAGAAATTTATCAAAAACAAATAAAAAAGAATTAAAAACAAGGTGAAATAACCAGACTTGTTACCAGATTTGTTCGTTTATAAACATTGTCATAATCAGATTAAATGTTCTAAAACCTAGGTCGAGTTTGGTATCATTTTTCATAACATTTTTAGTAGATTTCAAATATACCTTTAAAAATGTTAAATTATTATTCTGTTAAGAAAGTGTACCATTGCATAAACACAGCCATATATAACTTTTTCTCCGATTGTTATTGTAATTTGTATTAAATACATTATATCTCAGTAAAAAGATTTGCTATTATTACCAAATTATACGGTCAATTTACTTTGACCCACACAGTCCCTAAGTAAAGCTTTTAATATTCATTACAGATTAAAACTTGCCTTCTAAATTGTCTAAATAAAAAGTCGCAGTCACAATGTAAACAATTCTTAATAATGTTCGAATTAAATGTTCTAATACCTAGGTCGAGTTTGGTATCATTTTTCATAACTTTTTTAGTAGACTTCAAATATACTTTTAAAAATGTTAAATTATTATTCTGTTAAGAAAATGTACCATTGTATTAACACAGCCAGTAGGTGACTCATCGCCTAGGCAGCGGACAGTGGCAAGGGATTATAGGGGTGGCCTCAGGTAGTCCCGGGTCCATCGGCCAACCTGAACTAGACAGAGTATAGATGCTTGAACTAGACTAACATTTATGTGTACAATTTGTGAACTGACTCTTACTTTGACTATAAAAGTGGACAATTTGTGGGTTTCTAAAGTTGTAATATTTTTATAAGTGCACTTAAAAGGAAAACTGTAAGTAATTTTTACATATAAGCTAAGTCTGAATTCTATTTTTTTCAATTTTATTAATGAATTCGAGTAAGTTAAATATTATTTGTAGATGTGTGAGTGTGTAAATGAGAATGAGTATATCACAAAATATGGTTTGTTCAGCGATGTGTAAATTCTTCTGTTGTATGTTTGTTTGATTTAAAGATGGTACATTAAACAGGTAATGTCAGTTATCATGTCTAGTTGATTTGATTCCTTTCCCTTCCATTGTAAGTAATTTCATAGTAAACGAACTCAAAATTTAGCTTCAGTAATTTAAGGGTAACAATGTGCTTTTTTATGTTAAGTAATACATCACGGATGCTAGCAGCGGCGGATGGATTTGAGAGTACAATCTTTATGATCAAAGATCATAAAGATTGGGCAACCATCTCTGACCTGCTCAGTGGTTGGCATCTGTGTTCGTAGAACACTGAAGATATGACATCTGTGAAATGTGAAATAAAGATTTAATGGCCCTGAGAGAACGCAGTGATGCTATTATGGTAAAATACTTCTATTTGGAGGTTATGTTTGATTGTTATGAATAATGAATTGACTAAAGTAAAGTAAATATAGTTTAATAAAGTAAATAAAGGATACTGCAAATGGAATTACAAATGGTATAAGTATTCATTTCACATAAATAATATTTTTTGATTAAAATTTGACTTAGAGTTTTTTTAAATTTTCAAAATTACATTTAATTTTTATTTAATATTAATAAAATTAATTTATTTGTAACCACAGCACGTTACAACTATACGCACAAGAAAAATAGGATGACGGTGCAGGACGTGTTTTCAAGCGAGTTTAGGAGTTAATAGAAGAAATTTTGGTAATTACTGTCATGCTTTTCTACTTGCATTTTTCACAAATCTTCTGCAAATGAACTAATCTTCTTATCTTCGTCATATGAACGAGTTGAAATTTAAGCTACAAACAAGAAATTGATTTACTTACGATCTTAAAGGGTTTAAAATAAAACTAATTCTATTTGAAAAATCGCTAAAAAAGACTTCTTGAAGCTAAAAACAATAATCCCAGTAGTGGAAGGCAAACTTGTAATCAGCAAGAAAAGTGTGAGAAAACTCCATGATGAATTCGAACGGAGTTTTCAAGACAAGAATTAAATATTTTCAGTGTGCCATTTAATTTAGACTACGATGCAGTGAGAACAGAATTTCACCTTGAACTGAGTTGCAGGGTAATACTAAGTTGAAGCAGTTGTTTCTTAACATCACAAAATCGGAGTTTTACAAGTCGTTATCGTAATCAAGAATCCTAAATTTGAGTCATGTTCAGGAGATGCTATACCTCATACAGCTGTGAACGAGTGTTTTATAAAATTAAACTTCCAAAAATTGGTGTCTGAAACTGATTGACAGAAGACCTCTTAGCTTGACTTATGAGAATCAGCTCATCCCAAATGCAACCCAATATTAAGACACTTTTAGAAACACACTCACTGTTACATTCATCGCACTTCCTTCCTGCTCTTTCAATCATCCATTGAGTTCTGTAACAATTCGTCATGATTCAACAAAAAATAATTCATTTATGTATTTTTTTAAATAAACTTTGTCGGCTTGTCTAGCTAGTTTTCTTTTCCCTCTAGCCCTCTCCTACAAAAGTGTGCCCATCACTGATCTAAAGAAACAATGACCAGGTTTTGTTTAAGTTTTTACCATTCTGTAGTCGATTTTGGTGAATAGTTTAAGTGTATGAAACAAAACCAAATGATTAGTCTACATCAGATAAATATTTAACATTTTCTACACAAACTCACCTTTTGGCTACCATCCTTTGTGATAAAATCTTCAGGCCAAACTTCTTCACCAAAAAATATATCATCATTTATGTACAAGAATTTTTCAGAAAGTCCAGGTATTCTGAAAACAAAATTAAAGTTGTATGAAACATATACTAAAGAAAAAGTTATGGGTATAGTGGACAAATTATTTGTGTATTATATTTCTTTATCCCACTTATTCAAATTAAACTATATCTTTATAAAAACGATACAACTTAGAAATGGATCAACACAATAGCTAAACATTCGATCGATTTCAAACAAATTTGCAACAAACACGTCAATTAGGCTTGTATACATTCACGATAAAAGGTTTTGACAAATTTTGAAAAACAACCCCCTTTATGACCAAAAACCCCCAAAAATCAGTTATTATTTTTGTTATTAGCTAAACGAGAATTTTTAGAAAGATGCGGTTTTTTACACATTGTAGGGTAGGCCTACATTAAAAGCTACAAATAAGCCACATTTTATCAAAATCGTTAGAGCCGTTTTTTTATAAAAAAATTATAACTGATTTTTGGGGGGGGGTTTTGTCAAAAAGGGGGTTGTTTTTCAAAATTTTTCAAAATTGTTTTTCGTGCATCTATGCAGGCCTACTTAACATGTCTGGTGCAAATTTGCTTGAAATCGATCGAATAGTTTTCGCTCTACCTTTGTATACATACAGACAGACATTTTGTAAAAAACCACTTTTTTGGACTCAGGGGGCTCCCAAAACGGATATTTCCACAAAAATCTTAACATCGATTTTTTTGCGATCACTATACTTTCTCTATACTATAGTATAGTGAGAAAGTAAAACAAACACAGTATTTAGTAAATTAACCTATATTTTAGAACTCTATTTTGACGTACATACCTGTGTAAATGAGCCTCAATTGCAGGACTGCTGAATGTGGGTAGGTCCGACTTATTTGTAAATATGATGTTATGTGGTACGATCGTGATTCGTGGATTTGACAGGTCCAACCAATGGGGTATTTGTCCATTGGTTACAATATATACTTTTCGAATCCAAGGAGCAAACTTTTCCAACGAACGTAACGAGTATCGTAGCTCCTACAAAAAATTGCAGTATTTGTTTTGTTATTATTTTCAAAATTAACTTTCAGTTCAATTTTATTAGTGGCCTAGTTAGTGGCGATGGCCCTATTGTCTTCATCTGTCTAACTGACATGAAATAAAGACGTCAAGCAAAAAAAAAAAAAATATTTGACAAATTTTTTATTTGTAAGAACAAGTCAAAAACTAATAGTTAAAAAAATCAATTAACATAAAAATAAATTAAAAGACAAACAACTAACACAATGAGTGAATTTAATTATAAAATAAAAAACATAAATGTAGATTACAATAAATGTTTATAACTAAAACAAAAATTATAAAATCAAACTTTCTTTCAATATTTGATGACAATTTTAAAAATTATAAAATTTTAAAATTCTAATGTGGCTTTAATAAAACTCCTCTATCAAGTAAAAAAGCATTTTGCATGAACAGCTTTTTCAACTTCCTTTTAAGCCTAGATTACTTATGTGTCGTCAAAATAACGGTACCATTTGCAAAATTGCAGTATCTGACAAAATAAGTGCGTGTTCTTAACCCTAGAACTGGCACGGTTAAAGCTAAAATTGGCCAGCCCGTTTTTAGCGTTTTGCAAGCATATTTTTAAAAATTTGCCAAAAATAGTAAATGAACCCCAATCCAAAAGTGTTCAATAGCTTTTTCGTAGAAGAAACTTCAAAGAATTTAAATATGCCACTAAAAATTAGTTTATTTTGAAATTGTAAAAATTATTAGCTCAAGAAACAAAAAATGTTCAGTAACGAAAGGAAACAGTTCAACTTTAGGCCTACATAACAAGTAGTAAACATTTTTTGTATTTTTTTCGTAAGCATAAAAAAGTTTCGTAATTTAGTTCTAAATAGAACTGTATAAAAACATTTTTCAATTTCAAATTTTTTATTTTGAAAAAAAACAGTTTTTGTGTTCCAAGTACACGACTGGTAACAAACCTAGGCCTAGATTGTAACGTCATTTACTAATATATGCTTTGCCCAAAAATGAAATATTATTATAACAAAGTGTAGAGGATAAATCAAAGAAAAGAACGGTATACTTGTCTTTCCTTAGTTCACAAAAGTGTTTGAGTTATATTTATTTGAATAACAAAATGACATCAATCTAATGACATTTTGCCTTCGATAAAGGTCGGACAAGAAGGATGCGTTGAATAACGTGGGAACGAGACGAAGCGGACAGTCACACCAGACCGCTCTAATTATGTACTTTTCACTGCTGTCTAGACAAATAAAAAACTGGTTATTTCTAGTTTACTTCCCACCGTTAGAAAGATCAAACTTTTCTCTACAAAATGGTGTAAAGAAATCTGTCAAAACATAAGGCAGTGCCTTCTCAATATCGATTGACAAATGGGCTGTTTCATTGGTTGAGAAACGTCCAATCGCAAGGGTTTACAGTAATTCTTGAAAAAAATAGTAATTTTACAGTGACATCTGATTGGAAGACACCAAGAGAAAGATAAAATCTTGACGAATCCAATGGTATCGTTATAATTACCAAATAAATATTAGTGTAGACGGTCTTAAACGTTGAAGAAGTGGGAAATAACAGTACAATTGTATGCAAATTCGCGCACGGAAAGAGCTGTAGACCGATGTGCATATTTTAAAACGATGATTACGTATGTAAATATACGTTTTACGAAAAAGTTGTGAATACAAAAATTAAAATTTAATTCATTTCCTTTCCAATGGTGCCAGTTTTATTGCGATTGGATGATTCTAAGTGGGTTAAATTATCAATTATGCAAATATATGCAAATTTTCGCAAATGTTCGAAATTGTTGCGTTCTGCGCCTGAGAGAGGGTTATGCATGACCTTCTGCCACTTCCTGGGTTAATATCCATCTCAGTACCTTCCCCCCTCCAACCACAGATGTCAGCTGCACAGTTTCATTGTTACAAGTAGTACGCATGCTTGTTTTCTTGAGCTCGCGTAGTCAATTTAACTATACATAAGTGACAGTGTAACTTTTTAATTAATCCACCAAACCCATAGAGAAAACAAAACCTTTTGAATTTTTCTAAAAAAATGTAGTACAACTGAAGTATTTACCATAAGTATGTGTTTAAAAAATTTAAAACAAATTAGTATATGATTTTTAATTTCGTTTTCAAATTTCTTGTTTTTTATTTTTAAATAAAAAGTAGTCTGCTTTTTATTATTTTTTTTTTTTTAATTGAATAGTTTGATGTATAACTCTTTTTTTTTAAATATAGCCCTAAAATATGCTAGGATACAATTACAATTTAAAAAAATAATTACAAAATAATTTTAAGTAATTTTAAAAATAAGTACAGTAAAAAAAAATAAATATTTGTTAGTAGCCCCAAAGCAGAACATCGAGCGACGATACGACATTGTCGCAGAACGATAATGGGGCTGTAAAAGGATATCTTATAGAATAAACATTTTCTGCAGATCATAAACTACAGGGTCATCGTTTTCTGCAGGGAAGGGTCGATTCTCGGTACCGCCGATACGTTTATCTTTGGTATCGGTATCGAGAACGATAGCCAAAACTCAATACCGAGAGATAATTAGTTTATATCACTGTCTGGCTTGCCAGTTCTCCATTATTTTGAATTTAATCTCCGGTATTTGCAAATTTTGAAATCACATTCTCTACATTTATACCCATTTCAGCATAAAACAATAAATATCAGTAGGAAAAATGTATAACTTTAAAGTTTGATGTATGCAGACATTTTCTCTAGTAAAATGTTAAGGCAATTGTTTCGTTTGTTAAGTATACGCTTCTTGTTTTATTTGTATTCATGCGAATGCTTAGTTATTTTAACACAGGAAGGTAAAGCAGGTTCAAGGTGAACCACTTATGGATTAGTTTCTTATCGTGCCTATAGAATTTAGGGTGTCTACTGTGACGGAAAGTTTAAAATGTTATAGATCGGTAACAAAAGTATTTAAAGTATAATAACTCCTTTTGTTTTAGGGGTAAAACTTTTTGGACATTTTCGGGATTTGTTTCCCGTGATTTGTTTATTGTGGGAATCTCGACGAAGTGCCTTTATTTTACTTGTTTTTCATTCCCGCAAATAGCGACATTTAACTTCCACTTTTTCAGAATTTTACAAGTGTCATCTAAATAACATTTTTGCGGACCTTAGCTGTTGTATTTCAAATTAAGTTTTAACGCCGTTATTTCATAGAAACAAGAACAAATTATAGTTCTCGGGAGTAGCTTTTTCACGGACATAGGCCTACGCTGTTGCATATTAAATTGTGTTTTATAAAACTAGCTAATAATATTTGGATGTCGTATTCTTTTGCGGACATTCGTCATTGTATTATAAATAAAATTTCAACAATGGCAGTTCATAAAGTTGCCACAAATTGTATTCGGGTATCGATTTTTTTCGCGGACATACGCTGAGATTGTATTTATCACAAATAATTCGGCCTAGTTGAATTACTGGTTTTTTTTTTGCCCTATTCCAGAAATACGGAATTCAGTACATACTACAACCACTTCAAACCAGTCTCAAAAAATAAATTAATATCCCAAGCAGTAACATCCAAAGTTGTAAGGATAATCCAAGAATATTTGAATGAATCCTTGCCATGATTCAGAATATAAGAAAATTTAAAGTAAAATTAAGGATTAAAGAAGTTTTAAGGCATATCTATAACTTTTTTAAGTATTTTATAGAAATTAAAATAATTACGTAGTTCAATAAACACAAGAATTGATCACGTGTGAATTGGTTATGCTTACTTAATCACCTATATAAAAAACCTCTATGATTAATTTATTACTAAAACGCCCGCACTCACAGAAAGTTTTTTGTCTTACCATCAACCGTTGCAGATAGATAGAACACATTCTGCTTTGGGGGTTAGTAGTCAAATTTACCATACATAAGTAATCCCGTGACAATATTTTGACACAAGTAATCTAAGGTTAATAAGGACTTCCAAGATTCCATTAAACTCATTGAAGAGTTTGTCCTTCCAAATGATTCCATCTTAAGGAGAATTTTAAACAAAAATTCAGGCTCTCAAATTGATATGTACAACTAGTACGTACCCGTGGCTTCGTTCACAAAAAAGAAAAAGTGAATGAAATGAATATCACAATTTATATTTATAGTTTTAGGGGCTGTTATCACATTTTTACCCCTTAACAGCAAGTGATAAAATGGAAAACTGGGTAACTTTTTCTATGTATCTTGTAAGAAATAAATGTAAAAAATTTCACCTCTGTGGCTTTAAGGAAAGTATAACAAATAATATTTATTGTTTTAGGGGTTGATTCAACACTTAAAATCTATTATTTTTGCAAAATCCTTTCTTAGTGCAGCTCTGCATAGTAGTTTGAAGGTAAACTATAAATTTGAAGACTCTAGCTATCATAGTTTTGGCTGCAAATTGATTATGGACCAGTCAGTCAGGACTTCTTTTATAAACACAGATTTAAAATATTCAAATAAACAAATTTTTTCTCGAAATGAATTCCAGCCCATATTACTCCAGAATAGTGTAGCTTTTTAATAGTACAAAAAACGTTTTCAATCAGTTTTGGTAGTTCCAGAGATTGCACCATCACACAAACCAATTTTACCTATTAATAATCTATATAATACTAGCTGACCCGCACGGCGTTGCCCGTGGTGGTTGGTTTTTTCAGTCTTTTTAACGTAATAGTATTCTTTTTAAGTGATCAGTCAGTGAGTGGTATTTGGCTTTTATATATACAGATCTTAAATAATAAAAGCACTATTGACATAATAATAAAAGATCTGAAATTATGATTTTAGTAACTTTAATCCCCCCAAACCCCTCCTAAAATTTCAAAATTTTCCATTCCCTTTCTTAGTGAGCACTTATGGCCCTAGAGGAAGCTACATACCAAATTTCATTCCAATCCGTTCGGTAGTTTTGAAGAAATCGTGATTTAATAACTTTGATCCCCCCAAACCCCCCTAAAATTTCTAATTTTTTTAAACTCTTTCTTGGCGAGCGCCTATGGCCCTAGATGAAGCTACATGCCAAATTTAATTCCAATCCGTTCGGTAGTTTTGAAGAAATAGTTTTTTAATAACTTTGATCCCCAAACCCCCTAAAATTTCGAATTTTTTCAAACCCTTTCTTAGTGAGCACCTATGGCCCTACAGGAAGCTACATACCAAATTTAATTTCAATCCGTTCGGTAGTTTTTGAGAAATCGTGATGAGTGAGTCAGTCAGTGAGTGAGTGAGTGGTATTTCGCTTTTATATATATAGATAAGAGGCTTTGCCCTCTGACAACATAGACTGACTGACATAGAAACTACTTAAGCTACAAATATGAAAATTTAAAAGTATATTCTTAGGTGATCATAGACGTACACTAAGAAAGGATTTTACAAAATTTGTATTTCAAAGCATAAAAATAGTGAAAATTTTGATAAAACATCTATTTGGACCAAAAGCTTAGCAACACAAGTTTGTTTACATTCATTACCATAGCAACCAATCAGTTTGTTGTACTTCACAACCAACTGGTTTTATAGGTTAGAAACAAACTAAAAGCAAACACACACACAAAATTACTGTATTATAATTTAACATCTGTTGTTACATATTATAAATAAAACTAATGATTTGGATCAAAAACTGAACATAAATTTAGGTTAGCCCTACAATGAACCAAAACATGTTTATTTGCAACGAATTTGGCAAATTTAGAATGAGGTGATTATTCTTCACGAATAACAGTTTTTTTTTTCGATTAGGTAAAAGCAAACAAAAGGCTTACATATTTCCTTTAGTTGGCAATATCAAAATTTGTTTGAAATGTTGATTACTGGTTATTTAAATATTAATGGTGAAATTACAACACATGCCGTAATTCGAGTTTATTCGTGTCTATTTCGATCTCTGTCTTACATTAGATATGTTAAGTCACTACTCAATCGTCATTTCTGTAAAAATATCAGAGTACTGTATACAATAATCTGTCTTCATTGGTTTCGCCATGGGTCGAAGTGAGCAGGGGTGGAGCCCCTAGTACCTTATAGTTTGATTAATGTAGCTCGTGTATTACTGAAGATGTTCACATTGTTGTTGAAACGTGTTTGAATAAATAAACGTATTAATTGTGAGAATTTGTGTACAAGTTTCATTCTATCAACTATGATTATAGTTAATTTACTACATATATTTAGAAAACAATATCTAAGTGATATTGATTCACAATAATTGCAACTTACTTCTTTATCTTCAAAGCGGGAGGGAGCAAAATCCAATGTGTTAAGTTGCGAAGGCAGTTCAAGAATGTAATAACCTCTTGTTATATTTAATACCACTTTATGGTCAACGGCTAAGAGTCTCCAAGGCTTTCCCTGAAATAGAAAACTAGTGAATACGCACTCGTACCAAGGCAAGTGGTGAATTAAAATTAATAACACTACAATAAAGATGAATTCAAGGTTATTGATGAAAATAATTATAATATTTCCTTTAAATTTAAATGGTTTTCTAACCAACTTTTTTATATCCAGGTATTCGAAAAATAATTTGACACTGAAAAAAGGTTTGATATAACCCAAATAATTGAGCCAAGTAAAGTTGTAATGATCGGCTGCTAGCCAATAGGCTATTACATTCATCTGTTGTTACTAAATTTTGGATATTTATAAACTAAACTGCATGCTTTGCCCGCCTTCCTCCTTTCAACCTCCATACACACATTTTGACAACTAAGTAATAATAATTTATTTTTAAATAATGTGTAGGTTAATCTTAACGTTAAAGATAAAATAAACTATAATATTACATGCCTGAATCAAATTATTAAGATAACAACAGCTATAATTGCTACAATAAAGGTTAAAAAGAACTGACTTAGGATTGCGCTTAATCACAAACCTAACCTAAAAATTAAAAATACAAATTACAGTAGAACCTTGGTTATCCAAGTTTCCATATTGACCGAGGCAAATTTAAAAAAATTACTTTTGTTAAAAACAACTTTGCTAACATACAAATAAATGTAAGTTAACTGAATTGATTTCGATAGAGGATTCATAGCTCGAGAGGATTTCTCAATAAGTGAATTTATGATAAAATCTTTTTTAGATTGAACAGAAAGAAAACAAAACTGTTGTTTGCCTTGACTAGTGATGTAAAACGCCCGGGCGTTTAAATGTCGGGGCAAATGCCCAGGGCATATGCCCAAATAAACGCCCAAAATCCATAAGCGCCCGGGCGTTTATCCAGTAAAAGGCTAATAAACCTAATTAATTATTTCTTATTGCTATACTGAACTGTAGGCCACCAGATCTCTGACATCCAATATAACTTATTTTTTGAAAAGATCTTACATTTAGCAATAGAAAAAACCCTTTTCTTTATACTGTTGTTTATTCTAGATTTATATTCTAAAAGACACATTCCTCTATAATATACTTCTATTTTATGAAAAACAATTGATAAATATAAAATACCTTTCTTTGTATTGGCTTCAGAAGTAGCCTTATAAATAATTAACACTGGATTTCTTTTAGGGTTATAACAGTCACAATTTTTATTTTTGAATTATATTTTCTTTTACATTACATATTGGCTAAATAGGCTATTTAAATAGGTTTAATGTCTATCTCGGGGTAAGGAACTCGGCTGACATGAATATGCTTTTTACTTATTCGCCTTAATTACAAGGTTAAAATTTAATGGCTTTAGATTTGCAAAATTTGGCATCATTTTTGAAGAAAATTGTTGAGAGTTTATTTGGCTTTACTGTCGATAGAAATTTACTGTTCAGAGTCCGAAGTGTTAATAATAATACAGAGTATACCTATCTCTGATCGTTTTCACTGAATTTATCACTTATTTAATTTAAAAAAACTGTTTTAATGAAACTTTTACTTGATGGTGTTCAATACACAACTACACTGTAACTCAGTTTGGCTTCTAATGCTTTAAAAACCCGCGCGTCGGTTTTTTCATCTTTTGTCTCCTTCCGCGTAGTGACTACTTGAATCTTCTCGCTTCCTCTGGTTGTTGGCATAAAGTAGTACTTACATTTCACTTGATTTTGATTAATTTTTTTTGAAGTCGTATATCTTATAACTGGATATCTCAGATATCGTATAGACTTTATTAGTTCGTTGTTGCCAAAATATACATATTTTAATTTATAGAAAGAATTTAATTTGAATCGCGTGTAACATCGTTAACTTAGTCCAAATATGGCGTCATGAAAACAGAGGCTTACTTTAGTTACACAACATTCTATTCTACTTACATATATTTCGCTACTTATGAGCTAATTTTTCATATCGCTTTATGGCTAAATAATTACAAATGTTAATATTTTACAATAGTTTTCTGCTGAGGTTTGTGTTTTGAAATAAATACATTCTCACTTTAAAATTATTTATAACCATAGGCTACTAACAGCTGTTCTTATGTTATTTACATTTTGCGGTCCACTAGTAAACAGTGCGAATACGGATTTAATTTAATGTTGAAATGTTTTGATAATAAATGTGGAATCTAATGGAATCTGGTTGAATAAATAAATAAAGATGGTGTTTTTCTATTACAGGATTCTTTTTTTTTATGTGTTGTGAATTTGATCGTATTTTGGAGTTTATTCTTTTGAATAGGTTATGGCATAGTTTACCTTATAATATTGGTTTGATGTAGCTTACATTTAAACATGATTTTACAGTGTTTTTGGTTACTAGTGAAGTTAATACATGGGTACAAATAATATTGGTGTGTTTCTATACAATTTATAATTCTTAAATATTGTTTGTCAAACTGGTTAGGCTCTAGGCTATTAAATGGTTTTCTTACATAGGTTAGGTTAGGTATTTGTTTTTCTATAAAATATGTATAGCGTATTGGTTGAACTGTATCAGTTCTCTCAGTCTTTTTGGTACTTTCATTTAATAACAATGTTATGGAATTTGGACTGTTATACCTCAGGGGAGAACGTAGTGAGCATCGTCAGTCACATCCCATATTAGTACAAAAAAATGAACATGTCTTTTTTTCCCTATTTTATTCCCAATATCTGTCTAAGGATTAAAACATTAATTTGACTATCTATATTATTCTTTGTTAATTGTTGTGAGTGATCTTTACTGTTATTACACCAAACCGTGTGAGTGTTTATTTAATTCATAGTTCTCTTGAAGAAACTATTACTGTTTTTTCTATGTGTGGGGCTAAATAACGTTGTGATTGTACAGTATTTTAAATTTGTAACATATTTCTGTGACACATGCAATCCATGTGATAGAAAAGTATGATGGGACAAGTAAATTCATATAATGTAGAAACAAAGAATGAAGGGTCTAGTAAGATAAGAGACGCAAGATCTACTGTAGTAATAAAAATTTAGTGAATTGTATTTATATATATATAAATAAATCAAAGACGCAAAACAAATAAAGTTTATTAACTTAAATATGTAAAGATAAAAAAATGCAAACTATAATATATAAAACTAAAAGCAGACTTAAATTTTAATAAATAAGAAAATACATTGGTAAACAAAAGTGTGTTACGGTATATACTTTATAATTATATGTTCCTTTATTCAGTGAGCAGCCTCACGTTGGGCCGTCAATTATAATTATTTTATGTATTTTATAATTTTGTATAGCTTTCTTTTCAAATGAATAGCCCCACGTTGTGGAGTCAATTATAATTATTTGTTATGATTGAAGAACCCCACTTGTTGGGCGTCAATAATAAAATAAAAATGCCTTTCTTTATTTTATGAAAATTATTTTCTAAATCAGCCACAAGTTGTGAAGGCAATTATAAAATGGAAAAGTTCAAAAACTCTCTTTGTAAAGTTAGACAACTTCCAATGAAAATATTCAATAAGCTAGGCCTATTTTAAAGAAATCAATGACTAGGTCTTTGTTTCACAATGTTCCTTTATTACATGCAAAAGTGTTGCTGGTTCTTTTAAAGTTCTGTAGGCAATGTTCAGATTTAAGTTACAATTTTTATAATTTTATAGAGCACTTAAAATATGTAATCACAAGATTATATTCTAACAAAATTAATAAATATATTTACAAGTGACAAATCATGACTCTATTTCTCGGGTTGAAAGGATCCTGGCCTATTAAATGTACAATCAGAAATATCAAATTTAAGTCTATACCAAATAAAATATCTAAAACTAGGGAATGTTATATTACAAAGTGTTAAAATGATTCAAGTTCTTTAAATATTTACAAAAATGGTTTTAGTTAACTATTGTTCTCTTCGAATAAAGTCACTGGTTTATAATGGATAGTTAATTTGGTTGGATATTACCTTTTCAGAAGTTAAAATTCGATTTGGTACTTTACCAATTATTAGTTATGCAAATTTTATAATTGTCTCTTATCTTGATGGTATTTTATCTATATATTCTTCCATTTATCTTTCTAAAAGTATATTTTAACTTATTTCACATGAAATTATTTATAAGTTTGTTAAGTACGTCTGAACAGTATAAGGTTTTAAAGCTGGATCACCAATTTTTAGTTCAACTATCCCGGCTTCTACAGACAGTGCCGTTGCAATTATCTTTAACAATTGTTTTCACTACTTGGTCCCGTAAGTGGCAGGTGTTTCTGGTCACATACACAAAAATATATTAAAAGTTTATTTTTATTGTTTTTATCGGAGATATTTATGTTTTCACAATGTTTATAATAATATTTAACCTTTATTAGTCTTAATTTGTCCGAAATACGTAATTATTTACTTTTATAAATCAATATAATTGTATCTTTATTCACCACAGAACACAATTGTAAAACAGCTGTCCTCAATGTATCTACGGTCGTTGTATTCAGTTAGCAGTTATGCAAGTTTTATTTCACAGCACTCTCACCAATAACCTTACTTTGTTTGGTTTAACACTTTTTCAATTTTATAACACTTTGTTTAATAAACTATACATTGCTTTTGAAATTTAACTCTATTACAACTTATATTACACAAATAATACATACGCTACTACTTATTTCGAAATGTGAAACATTTTGAATACGTAGTTAGGCTTAGGCTAGGCAAATTAAACTTGATTTGTATATAAAAAGGTAAGTTAAGTGTTACTTAGTTATAATAATATGAGTGTTTATCGTTATTTCTTTATTATCTACTATTTCCTGAAGTGAATTTACTTGTTTTTAAATTATTTTGTCTAGATCGAATTTGAGGTTAAATTTAGACTATCTTGTCAACATTAAGCCTAGGCCTACTTTTTCACAATCTTTTAAGTTAGTTTACCAGGACCCTTCAACTTTTTGTGAATTTGTTATATCCAAACTGGATCAAAATGTTATAACTTGTGTTATATATCGTCGTGCAAGAGTCATAGTGTCGTATCTGCAAAATGGAAACTTATCAGTAGAGCAAGTTAAAGATTTTAACTTACATTTTGCTCTGTAATTATGTATATAAGCCACCAGTAGTCATGAAAATTCGTCCTAGTATACTTAAAACTATAACCAATAATATAGTGGCTTCAAAAACTAAATTTTATCTTCTTCTTCCTCTCTACACAATTTTAAATCAGATACGACAGTATGTCTCAAAAAAAATAAAAAAGGACTAGTAATGTACGACTGTTTTCTTTTGTTAAAACATTGTTTTATTTCAGAATATTAAAAGAATACCAACAATTGAAAGTTACAGTAGGTAAAAAAGTGTTATAAAACAAGTGTTGTCAATTTAATAGCCAATAAAGAAATTTGAATATTGATTTTTCATATTATAAAATGGAAATATTTTAAAAGAATTACAACAAATAAAAATTACAATAGGTAAAAAATTTATATAAAACAAGGTTGTAAATTGAATAGCCAATAATATAGATTATAAATGGAAATATTTTAAAAGAATTACAATTAAAAATTACAATAGGTAAACAAACAATAATAAAACAAGGTTTGTAAATTGAATAACCAATAGAAATAAAATAAAACAAGTCATTTTCTGATTGTAAAAGGAAATATTAAAAGAATACCAACAATTAAAAAATTACAGTAGGTAAAAAAGTACTATACAACAAGTTTTGTAAATTGAATAGTTAGTAAACAAAATTTAAACATTAAATTTTTAGATTATAAAATGGAAATATTTTAAAAGAATTACAGCATAGATTACAATTAAAAAATACAATAGGTACAAAAACAATATAAAACAAGTTTTGTAAATTGAATAACCAATAGAAATAAAATTATAACAAATTATTTTCTACTTATATTATAAAAGGAAATATTAAAAAGATACTAACGATAAAAAATTACAGTGGTTAAAAAAGTACTATAAAACAAGTTTTTTGTAAATTGAATAGCCAATAAACAACATTAAAAAATTACATTTTCAGATTATTAATAGAAATATTTTTAAAGAATTACAACAATTAAAAATTACAATTGGTAAAAAGTAATATAAAACAATGTAAATTGAATAACCATTAGAAATAAAATTAAAACATGTCATTTTCTGATTATAACAGTTGGTTAACTAACAATGTTTTTGTAGGCTATTACTGTACGTTGTAAAATGACAAATCCTAATGAAGAGTAATGACTAATTTTACTTATGGCGCAAGTTTTTGTAAAAACTAACATTTTCGTCCCCCCTAATGATGGGGGTGGCACCAGCACAAAGTCCTGTAAGATCATTATACTTTTCTTTAGTCAGCATCGGTTGGTTACCTTTGTAAAGTCGCCTTGGCTTCATACTTGCATAAACTTCTGATTTACTGATTGGGATTGTCAAACTTCTGTACACTTGAGTTAAATGGCTTGATTTGAAAAAGATTTTGTTGGGTTCTTTTTTCAAAGTCATATACTCAACCATTGTAGGCCAATTCAACTTTTCACCTTCATCATCGGATCGCACAGAAAGAACCTTAAGCTTTTGGGCTAATCCCAAAAAGTCAAGGAAATCATTGTTTTCCATGCTGTGAACACTATAAGGTTTGTTTCGACGTGCAAGTCGTATTATTGTCTTTAGTTCAGCAGGAACGTAAACATTACCAGCAGTATGCAATGCAGAAGTTATAGCACTATGTGCCGAATCACCCTCATTTTGGCCGTGGTATGGCTCAAAAAATTTCAACGATATACGTTTGATATGTTTTGAGGTGTTAACAACATGCAGAAGCATTGTGGCAATACCGGAATTTTTGTTCTGCCCACAGCAGCCATCAGAGAACAAAAAAACTTCTGTTACCTTCTTACTGTCGAGATCAGACAAAAACTTATAAAGACATGTTGCGATTTCACCAGATCCTCTCCGTCCTTGGCCTTCGTGCCAAACAAAACACGCACAATCTTTGGATGCAATGTCGTAAATCGTCATGTTAAAGTTGGTAAGTCTTCTGTTGTAAAAAAGTTGACTCTCTGCTGCTATAGGTAGCAATATGACTTGCTGTAGGTCGAAAGTAGCGCCTACACAAGTTTCATCTGCCAAATGTTCTTTAACATAAGTTTTGAAGTCTCTTACACATTTTTTTTCTGCTATATGAAGTTGATATCTTTGTTCAAGCTCTGCTTTTTTTGTCACATCACCACACCGGTATACATTGCAAAGAGTACACTGGTCTTTCTTCGGATGATGAAAGGCCAGATTCATCTTTTTAAACTCGTCGGAGTATGTGTAATAGCTGGTAGTGGTACCTTTGTATTTACTGTCAGAATTGAACATTTCCACCATTTTATACAGGCTCAGGTCCGGATGCAAATATTCTTTTGATGTTGATGCACGACAATAGTGTGACTCCACTCGTGCGAATCTGTTTATGTGGTCTTTTATTGACTCACGGACAACTTTATCTTGATTTTGTAACCCTGTAGAGCGACCACCTCTTTGCTCCTTTTGTATTACACCTGACTCTTTA
>JAGFPH010004605.1:95894-115746 GCA_018207615.1 Philaenus spumarius | reverse complement strand
CAATTTGATATGTCAATATGAAATAAAAAGCAATTACAAGATAATATTTTGTATCTTTCTTTAAATATATAATATAGTTTATAAATATAAAATTTTAATAAACAGGCCTACAGTTTTATAATCCTAATAATTAGGCCTGTAAAGATTATAAAACTGTATGCCTATTTGTTAAAATTATATTTATAAACTATATTATATATTTAAAGAAAAATACAAAATATTATCTTGTAATTGCTTTTTATTTCATATTGATATATCAAATGTTTTAGAAGTTATTAATATATTATAGTGAAGAAATTAATAATCGATTATCTTTATATGTTGTACGTTGTACTGTACGAAGATCCGAAGATGTTCGACAGTTCGAGTTCGAATGTTGCCGAAGTCAAACGAATGGGTATAATATCTTCTTTAAATTAATTTGTTAAAGGAATGTTTTGATGATAAAAGGTTGTACTGTATTTATATACAGTTTATAATCTCAAAGCAAATATTATAATGGATTATAGCATACATTAGTTTTATAACTCGTATTTAAAATAATCAACTTCATAAGAAATTATAATTGCAATTGTAAACATAACCCCAAAATATAATAATGTACACTGGGTTCGTTGTATTACAGATGATGGGTGAAATTAAATGTTATATTATATGTTACTCACGTACGTACACTCACTATGTTGGCGCCTTTGCCGCAATATGAATAAGAGGCATTTTATAAATTTTACCTAATAACTGGAATCAATGTGACTAAAGAATAGAGGTTGTAAATTTAGTTCAGGTTATTTTTGTTGTTGAGCTGTGATAAAATAATGGTAGCCTATTCCAAAATTTCACCAATATTTACTTAAATTGAAATAATACAATGTAGCCTAGTTCAAATTATTTAGGCCTAAATGAAATAGGCATAACTTACATTAAACAGGGGTTTTTTTTAGATTTCTCCACCAACAATTTTAAGCAGACCTACTGTTTCGATGCCAAAAGCTATTCACTATATTCTTATTAATATTATTAAAATTTTTGAAAGACCTTAGTTTTTATCGCTTAGAAGTTTTGTTTTTTAACTTAATAACATTAAGAAGTTCTTGTAATAGAATTTAGTGTGCTCCTGCAGATGACATATTTGCATGTTGAGCAACGTTACTTTATCTGGTTTGTTACTTTTTGCTTTATAAAAGTGTACGTAACGCTTGGTCCGCTTATCCTTGGTCCTCTTGAATTCCGGAGCTGTCAGGATGGCCTCGAAACTGAAAAGACGGCGTGAGGGTCTGCAGGAAAAGAAAAGTTTTCGTTCTTATTACTGTCTTTTATTTCTGCGCTAATCTAGTATATAACAATCCTACTGGTTCTTTACTACACAATTAATAATAGCCGGAAAAGGTACAGAGAGGAACCGCACACGCGGTCTAATCGGTGGGCCTTCTCCCAAGAGACTAACTGTTCCAAAATTACTGCATCGTCAATTGATCCCCTAAAGAAGTGGCGTAGACTTGTTCTGCACTACCGAGACTAGCTACGATTTTCTTTACTTCCAGCTATGCATTCTGAATCTAGTGTGTTTTCTGGGTACTTTTATACTATACAGACCCCACCTATAATTGTGTTCACTGTCTGGCGCGCGTGTCCGACGCCGGCGTAACTTTACTATTCGACCCTAGCTTAATATTTTTGCAGACAATGACGTTGTTTTACATTCTACTGTTAAATGTTGAATACAGGTAAATATACTGGGACTAAATTGGTTAGGCTAGAACCTTTTAGGTATTTTTTTAATTATTATTTTTGCATTTCTGTTGCCATAGGTTAGCCTAGGGTCGGATGGCAACAGAAATGCAAAAATAATAATAAAAAAAATACCTAAAAGGTTCTAACCTAACCTATTTAGTCACAGTATGTTTACTTGTATTCATAGGTGGGGACCGTATAATACACAAGTACCAGTTTTGTGAATGATGGACTATTATTAATTATATATTATGAAGGATTGATGTCTCTGTATAATTATGTATACATCCCTGCCCACTGGGTCACATCACCCACCCCCCTCGCAACCAAAAGCCGTTCCACAGGCTTTCCGAATTGAGGTAGTAAAGAGTTGAAAGGAAACTACTACTGTAGCTCACTTGCGGCACCTTAGGACGCGAAGTGTTATTGGTTTTTCGCGAAAGGTCGTGATTGTGTATATATTAATTTGTTTACAGGATTTTGTGTTGTGTTTTGTGGTTTTGAGTAACATAGGCTATAAGACTTAATTCATTTTGATAGAAAGATTTTTTATTTCAATATTTGTAAATTTAGTCGGAAAAAATTCTTAGGTTATGCCTAGACTGATGAATTACCATAGCAACCAATTTAATAAAATAAAGGCAAAACTGCTGTCTGCTCTAATTCCACTAATCCCGAAACCAATTCTAAATGTGTCTCGGATAATTCGATTGCAGTATTCGTCGTGTTACCTAGCTCGACTCCAGTTAACCTGCCAGTCAGCGTTTCATTTGCAACTGTTAAATCACTAATTCGACTACACAGCAAATCAAAGGCTTCTTGTGGCTGATTATTTGTGTTTTAAACTTATCCCCAAATTTATTTAGCCTATTTAAACAGACTAAACACATTTCATATTATTTAACATATAAACTAAAAAAATTCAGCACACACAACTGCCTGGAATTTTTTCAGAGTGTCTGCACAGCGATTCCGAAGTAGGACAAATTATTTCCCACTCAAAATCGTGATTCAGTCACTTGCCTTTCCCATTTGTGGTACCTAACACAACAATTGTGTTAGTTGAATCATTGCTTAACTATATTACTTTTAATTAATTACTATAGGCCTACAACATTTATTTATTTAATTTTTTCAAATGATCAAAAATTGATTGCAAAAAGTTCAAAAACATAAGATTAGGTACAAAAAGTCCCGTGATTTGCCGTTTTTGCAGGCAAAGAGCTTCTGACACCATTGTGTAACGCTTGGTGCGCTTGTCCTTGTACTCTTCCACTTCGGAGCTGTCAGGATGGCCTCCGAGCTGAAAAGATGGCGCTAAAGTCCGAGGGAAAAGAAAAGTTTTCGTTCTAATTACTTTCTTTTATTTCTGCATTAATCTAGTATAATCTAGTACAATCCTACTGGCTCTTTACTACACGATTATTTAATAGCCGGATAAGGTGCGGAGAGGAACCACACACGCGGTCTAATCGCCGAGCCTTATCCCAAGAGACTGACTGTCCCAAAATTACTGCATCGTCAGTTGATCCCCTTCAGAAGTGCCAGAGATGCTTGTTCGGCACTACCGTCACTAGCTACGCATATTCTTTACTTCCAACTTGCATTCTGAATCTAGCGTGTTTTGTGAATGATTGACTATTATTAATTAGGCCTATATATTATGAAGGATTGATGTCTTTGTGTAATTATGGATACATCCCTGCCCACTGGGTCACAAAAGATCACAGTTTGATCGATGTGAAATAGGAACTTGAGACTGCCCACTTGACGTCCTTGTATTTTTTTGCCTTTGGAAACTTTTGGTACTGTAATATTATTTGTTTTGTTGTCCCAATAATTATAAGATGACATTCATTAAGAAAATGTTTTGCCAATGACACACTCATAAACCAATTGTGTTTATGGTCTCATTGTGGTTACTACCTAAAATCGCTCAACTAATAAATTGTAAAAAAAATCAGCATCAGGTTTATTTGCAGGTTCTTTGTACTCTTTCCTAAGTATGGAACATCATTTAGCATAAAGTTGGAGCAATTGTCACACATAAGGACTAACTTCAAACCATAGGCCTACTTTTTTATTTTATTGGGAATATTCATATGGAAATGACATTTCCCCTCAGAATCCCACCAATCCCACCACCTAAGTCACCCAATCTCATCATAAGTCACCTAGTAGTTTTTCTTAAAATTTTTCATAAATGTCCCATTTTTCTGAGATAACTTCTATATTCATTTTTTCCCCGAGATAGTGTCCTTTTTAAAAGTTTATTTTTTATTTTTATGTGTGTATCTTCTGATGTATATATTCAAAGAAAAGAATTGCTGAATACACTTAGTTGGTATGAAAATGTCTCGAGCAATACTATTCGGTCCTGGTCTTATTGGATATTGTTTCACGTAGAGGTTTTCACAGTATAAAGCTCATGTTTAGTGTATCACACAAATTTTTCTTTTCCCTTCATTGTAAATATTTAAAAAAAATTCTTACCGGTATCCCCACTTTTTGAGGTATCGCACTTGCTCAGTTATCCTACTTTTTTTTCTTCGGCTGTTTTTCATTGTAATGCTCAATGTTTTTTGTTGGAGCAGCCATCATCATTATTGTAATCACATTGAAGAAGTTCTTCCGGGAAATATTATGGGCTCTCGTCATTATCGTATTAATCAATTTGGTCTTCAAATTCCAACCACATCCTCATCATGTACATAATTTCTAATAAATCTACTATATAACATTGTCCAGTAATCCTACTTTTTCACACTTTTTAAATTTTAAACTGTTATTTACAAGGTATATTAATTACTATAGTTACTAAATACTAGCATCACTTAGGCCTATATTTTACGTGTGCCACACAGAACCTTAGCAATACGACAAAATGACCAACTATTATTTTGTGTCACTATCAGAGCTACATAAAGTTTACGTGTTATAAAAAGAATAACCAACAGATGGCATTAAAGAAGTGTAAGTCACTAATACTACCACATCACCTCAATAGTTACTGGTTGTTGGAAGCACTGCTGGTCGGGTACTAGGCTAGAGTAGGGGAGAGTGGGGAAGTTTTACAGTTCATTTAGTAACCTCTTTAATTAACTATTGTAGATGGTTTAGTAAAGTCCTTTATCATGACATTCTTATAACTATACCGAAATCATCAAGGTGACCATTTCGTCAGCCAGTTTCATGATGGAGCGATGCATGTAAAGAAGCCTATATGTAAAGAACTCTTGAGGTTTTTGCGAAAAGCATTAAGGATGTTTAATCTAGACCTACAAATGATAAAATCGAACCTGAGTTGAGAAGGATCATTGTTTGTGCTTGTGGAACAGTAACACAAATTTTAAGTAGGTAATGAATGGTAGGAAAAATATCTTTATTGCAGGCTTCATAATATCAGCTTCAGAATGGGCAGAAATCTTCTCCCCGCAGATATTAAGTTGGTGTACTTTATACTTTTTCCTCCAATTATCGAGCCAGCTTATACTTGTTGTAAAACTAGGATCACCTTCATTGAATTCATTTCGGAACTTTATTACTTTTCCCTGTAAAATCAGTCCTGATATCGGGACACCTTTGTCTCTATGTTGAGTAAACCAGAGGAATTAATAGAGCTTTACTCATGTTTTTGTACTCACACTTTCTCATTGTCTTAAAGCATTTTTACTGTCATTTGCCCAGAACACCACTATTCAATTTCATTTTGGTTCCTCTTCCAGTCTCCAACAGTTGCTTTCCCGACGTTGTAATATTGCACAACGTTTAATTAAGTTTCACCACTGTCTTAACCTTTTTAAAGCTTTGAGTTTTTTCCCATTGAACCTTTTTTCTTTTAGAAACCATAAAAACACCTTTAAGAAAACTGTGAAATAAAAAAATGTACAATAAATAAATAAAACAAACTTATATTTTACGTGAAACGACACGAAACACACAGAAAGAGAATGCAGTTTAAAGTGTAGAAATAGCGAAGAAAATATTTACAGTAATAAATACAGTACAGTAATAAAGAAACTTAAAATCTTAAGTAAGGAGCCTCTCTGAGGTTAGGAGGGATAGATAATATATATGCCTAAATAAAAAAATTAAAATATTGGAAGCAGCATTTGTTTTGTTATTTGTACTACATATATTTCTAGTAGTAAAAATGTAATTTTTACTTCAACAATTAGCTCTAAAAATACTATTTTAATAATTACTAACTTTTTGTTAAATGTGAAACACTGCATTATTTTGCAAGTGCTATCTATATGAACCATTCAACCCCAACGTATCTTTTTTTCTTATTCGGCCGATGGATTCGCATGAGTTACTGTATATTTAATTTAAAAATTATAATTTATGGTCATCAAATTTTAGGTTAAAAAAATAATGGAGAAATCAAGTGTATGGGGTGAATGGAATTTCTCTCCTGGAGTTCAAACAATAATTAATACACTTTGTTCCGAAGTATGTGGAGAAAATAAAAACCTAGGACCAGAAGATGAAGCGTGGTATTGGATAGTTGATCAAGTGAATCACTATAAAATCCTAAAGGTAACAAATTCAACCAGTAATTTGCAACATGTAATCTACAATTAAATATATGGTCAATTTTAACACCAAAATACAGTTTTATTTATTTATGAATGAATTCCATAAGTTTTTTATATAACAATTTCTTACTATGTTACTTTAATTATAGCATATACTAGGGGCTCTGCCCCTTGACGCTTCGCGTCCCGACCCCGCCTCGGCCTTCGGACTCATAATTGCTGCTTCGCTTCGCTCGCAGTTGGAAAATTCGCTAAAGAATCTCATTGATCTTTGGCTCGTTTGTACATAGGTGATCGAGCATAAATCAGCTGTTTTATTTGGCAGCTGACTCAAACTCATAAGACATTATCTCCATAAGATTAACATGGGACATTTGAAGGATTGTGTGCCGGAGCTCCTTCTCGGGTGAATAGCGGCTGAACGGATGATTGGATCTGAAATCTGATGGAAAATCGAACACTTTTTTCTAACTCTTACCATTTTCTTACAAAACGCGATCAAAGTGGAAAAATGAAAAAATCTTTCCCACCCAGAAGGTGCTTAAAAAATTTCAATTCTGGCAATTTTCTGAAAAGTTCCTCGTCGAGAGCTTTAATTGAAGTATGAGGTCGAGGGGGGTATGATTACGGGAAGTGCCTCATAGGTTACCGGTATGTCAGTGAATCAGTGAACCCGTCTAGCTTTAAACACGTTGGGCGGAGCCTCTCTTCTCGGACGAATAGTGGCTAAATGGATGATTGGATCTTGAATCTGACGGAAAATCTCTTATTTGAAATTAAATTTTCTACAACATTTGTATTTAACATTTTTTACTATCTCTTACCGTTTTCTTACAAAACGCGCTCAAAGTGAAATATTGAAAAAATTGAAAAATCTTTCCCGCCTAAAAATTGCTTCCAAAATTTTAAAATATTAAATTCTGGCAATTTTCCCAAAAAATTTCTCGTCGAGAGCTTTAATTCAAGTATAAGGTTGAGGGGGGTCCGATTACGGAAAGTGCCTAATAATTAATGTGAGTGAATCAGTGTTTACCGTCTAGCTTTATATAAGTAGATATACATTATGTATTAAGCACAGAAAAAAAAGTATTTTGTTTAAAATGTTTGTGATACCTACTTTATACAATTTAGTTACTTATCACAGGTATTACTCTTATTTTTTTGGTAATTGTGATTATCGTATTTTATTAAAACTCATCCCATGTATCTAATTAAAGTTTGACATCTTACTGTTTAGCTTTTACCCAAATTAAACTATTTCATAACGGTTTATTGGCATGGAGAAACCCTTAAAATATTTTGACCGTTTTGTAAGTGTATTTTCATACCTTAATAAAAAATAGATTCTTTATCCAAAACCTAAGTTGTTATACATTGTTTTTAGAGGAAGATTTAAATAATTCACTTGAGAAGTAGAAATATTTTTGTTTGAAAGAGAAATGTGAAATAAAAAAATAAATAGATTTAACCCTTTGCATCCGGATGGCCATTACTGCTGGCCATACACCATTCTCGGCTCTGAATATTTACCGCATCAGACACCATCACAGCTCGGATAGCCAGCCTGACTGGCTGTTTACGTTACTGTCGTCACCTCTGCCGCCATTTGACCGTGTGGTGTCAAAAGCTCTGTATTATTTTTCAATACGTCCTGAAATGTTGGTAACAGATATTTAATTTTGTTTAAACAAAATAATAAGTTGTTAGAAACCCTTTTTAGTATATATAAAAAACAGTAAAGATATTTTTTGTTATTGATGAGTTTTTGTTTAGTTGCAAGAATATATTTCTGATATTTTTTAATAAATAAAATTAAACATTATATACAACTTTCTAACAAAGTATTTTTGATAATTAAAAAAAATCAAGTAGCCTACCTACTTTTCCAAACACTTTATTATTGCCATAAGAAAGTAGAAATACAGTATATTTTTATTTATGTTTTTTTTTGTTTAGCTGTAAATATATAGTTATAATATATTTTAAGGGAAAGGAGGGAGGAAAAAATAAAAAATTTGTGTTAATTTTTTTCTTTTAACATCGCAAGGGGAATCTTAAGTACTGTGCAACAATTCTTAAGCAATAACAATGATTTTAGACTGTAGTGACGTCTTTCTTTCACAACTTATTTAGGAATTTAACATAGTAATATTTATATCTCTATCATATTTCGAATTGCTTTCCACAAGACGTTCGTCTACTTCAAACAAGAACGCATTCAAATCGTCTTATCTTAAATTTTTTCGATCACCCATCACAACAGTTAACAAAAAACACTTATAAAAACAATAATAAACTAATTACATTTTTTTGAATAAATTAGAAAACACTAGCCTAGACTGCCAGAATGTAAAATTAACCTTCTGGTAAGGTTATAATTTAAAGAATATTGCCACGTTTTGGTACAACACAGACCAGAGAAAAAAGCAGGAATCCATTAGTTCAAGAGTTGGACAATAGGTTTCAGCATAATCCAGTCAAACTACTAAAAATAAATGAATGCAAATCTTTAAATTGCTGTCCACTACTATTGGCCATTCAAGCGTTTGAGGGATATGAACTTGGCCCATTTGAACTTGCGCTTTCCGTTCATACTTGTCAAAGAAATGGCTGCGGTCAGTGCTACTAGCCACACAACCCCAGACGACTTATATTAAAGAACATACCAGAGTACAAAGGGTTAAACTATTTTAAAAATAAAAAAAATAACATTAATGAATTTTATGAAAATTTTGCTGATTTGTACCCCAAATAAAAATACCTTACATAGATAATTATCCAAATTCAAAAAAGTTTTATATAATTAATTAATAAGAGTAGCATAGTGTTCTGATTGTAAATTAAGAAAATCATTTAAATAATTATTTCAGAGTTGGTAAGCTGAGAAATAAAAACAAATTGTTACATTTTTGTTTATGGCTTAATTTATGTGAATTTGTTACCTTTGTTAGTATGAAAGTTTAGAATCTTAGATTTTCAATGATTAAAGTATGGTAATAACAATTGTAGTGCTTTTATTGTATATAATAATTGTTCGCAAAAATTTGTTCTAATTATAGGAAAAACTTGAGATTAATGTGAATGGAATAATATTTACCATAAGGACTAAGATTTAAAACTGTATTATAATTTTATTTTTAGTTATTTGGACATTTACCCTCATTTGTGTGTTAAAAATCAATACAATCGGGAATATAAATCAACTCTTGTTATCAAGTGACTAACAAATCAAGGTTATAGAAAACAAGAAACGCTAAAATAAACCTTTAACCTTAACCATCTACATAATAATTTACAACTCGGAGCTGAAACTAAGAAGTCAAAAAAACACAGTAATACAAACACAGAAAAGCACAAACACACACCTGAAGGCAAACCAAGTGTTACACACCGGAGTCAGATTAACAACTGGCCGAAGGGAGTGGCAAATTCCCAAAACGTTGTGTATTGATTTTTACACATAAACAATGGCAAAAGTCCGAATAACATCCATCATTAATAAATGATAACTTTAAACAGAGAATATATTATAATGTTATTTTATTTACTAAATCAATAGGACTTTTGAATAATAACGATATTAATTTTTTACAACAGAAATCTCCAGAAACAGGTCTTGTAACTAAAATGTCAAATTCTTCAGTTGAAGGCAGTTACGATGAGGTTCAGATGGAAGTAGACCTGCAATCAAAAGGCGAACAATTATCTGATGATAAAGTTCAAACAGGTATGGCAGTTAAATCTGACAAAGTAAAAGTAGTTGAATTGATACAGTAGGGATGGCCCTATTTTACCCATGTTAAACTATGCAAACTAAGATAGCACATTTATTTCAGAAACCAAAAGAGATAACGTCATATTTAAAAAAATATTTCAGATTATACTTTTCTCTACAATTTAACACAATGCTTTCTCAAAATAACTTATAGTACAAAATTATTGTAATTTTTTCACAAATAAAATCCGTTAATACTGAAATAAAAATAAGGCTTGACAAACAAAAAAATACAATTTTAAAATTAATTGGTTATCAACAAAATAAATAACAAACTAGGATTTCATATACGTAATAACAGCAAATAACACAATGCTTTATGATAAAATAAAGAAAAAATATATGGGCTCCAAAAGAGTTATTTGAAATTAACAATCAATAATAATTAAAAAATACTAAGAATAATCTAATGTGGAAGGTTATCATCTAGGCCTAAGCAAATAAAATAATGATGAGTTAGGAATCATTATCTGCATTTAATAACATGTTATTGAAAGTCTGAAATATGGAAATGCTTTCCAAGCTGTTCAAAACTTTTTATAAGTCATTTCTTTCCTCAACCTAACATTGGTTATTTCCTAGTTTTGGTTTGTTTCCAGAATTTGCTCTGTTACGCTAGATTTTTTCAGATCTATCATATTTATTGAGTGCTAATGTTCTTTAAATCTCATCATAATTTTTCTCTTTAACCAAGATAAATCATTTTACTATAAATTTACTTTTTTGTATACTTACAGCTCTCAGTCCTTTATTTTTATTTTTTATTTGCTGGTGACGTACGTTTCGCCTTTTTTATTCAGGCATTATCAAACCTATATTTCATTAGTTTTTTACATTTGTTGATGCACATCAAGTTTATAAAATGAAACACTTACACGAAAATATTCACAAACAACATGTAACACACAACCCAACACTTAATAGGGACATTTAAATTTGATTTATAATTACGCGAGCTGAAGTTACGTGTGTCCGCGATGGTTTTTTGCAGGCTACACGTACGTCACCAGCAAATAAAAAATAAAAATAAAGGACTGACAGCTGTAAGTATACAAAAAAGTTAATTTATAGTAAAATTAACCAGTTCAGTAAGGCAATCAGAAATAATAAATCCTTTTACATATGTTACATTTTATTTCATAAATTCCAGACTTTTCCAACATCGGAATTTTATCCTTGGGATTACCTAACTATTGTCTAAGGTTATTAGAACTTTTTGAGCAATCGTAAAGTTACATTTTTTGAAAATGGGTTCTAGGGCTTGAGTCCAAAGGTAAACTAACTTATTTAAAATTGTCTTTTTCTTCCTTTAGTCAACTTATTGTTGTATGCCTATCAGTTAAAGATTTCTTAGACAAGTTTGTTTTATTTTATATCTAAATATTATTACAGTTAACGTTAAATTGATTTATTTTTAAGGATTTATTTGTTAATATTAGGTGTATGTATTGTTTTGCATCGCTTCTCCCACTCCCAACCAAGACGCGGTGTGATTGGCCGTAAACAGAGAAGAGTGGGGAGAGCAGAGTAAATCTTAATATTGTAGTTGAGTAGTATAAAAGCCCTCTGAGGATGAAGACTATGTCATCTAAATGTACATCAGGGTAGATCAGTCAACTTTCCATTAATTTTTTCAGTTATTGCTCTTTGTTTCTTGTTTCTGTAATTTGGGTTTCATTTCATCAGTGTGAATTTGTCGCCTCAGTGCTCTTCAACTGTATTTAATGGAGAAAGTAAATAATTTTTTAAGTTTGTAAAAGTTATAAAAAAAATCCCTCCTCTACATGTTATTACATAAAAATGTATAGTTCAAAAATTGCATTTTAACAGTCAACCCTTAGAAATAGGTAGAACGATACAAACAAATTATACTAGAATAAATATGTAAATATGGTAATTACTTTCTTCTCTCATGTCCACAGAACCTGGTGACTCTAGAACTGTGGAAAATAATGTAATTTTGCTTCTAAATGTACTGGATAGTCCTGAACATAATACAAACAATATATTAGATGTGATAAAAGGTATTCCCGACTATGATTTCATAGAAGTGGTACAAGAAGTATGGACACAGTTGCATACGGACTCTAGTAGGCTGAGTCTCTGCAAGCAGTTAGTGGAAAACAATAAAACAAGTGTTATATTGTGTCAATATATCCTTCTACCTTGGGTGAGTAGTTAATAGTTTACTGATAATCCTATGAAAAGGTTTAGTCTCTCGAGTGGTACATTTTAAATGAAAAGTTATTGGGTTTTAAAGGGAAAATCAAACACAGACCTTTTGTGTTATGCCAGATTTATAGTTACATTATGATTGAAGGGTTATTATGACACAATTTAAGATAATGTAAGATATTGATACAAAATATTTCATACAAATACCATTATTTATATGCTAAGGAGTCATTATGAGTTAGTAAGGATAGCTGATTAAAATAACTTCTAGGGGTAATAACTCATTTTCTTTCTAGTAGGAAAAAGTCGGGTCAATCGTCCCATTCAAGAAAAGCAAGTAAGGAAAGGATTAAGGCAAAACAGATAATTTCAGTCAGAAAAAGAAGCCCTGTGTATTTGCTTTGCTAATTAAGTGTTCAAGCTGAGCACCATTAATTGTTTGGCAGTGAGCTAATGGTTGGTAAAAATATTTATTCCGTTATGACAGTAGCAGATGTAATTAATTCGTTGGACTAGTTCACTATTGATAGCCAAAAGCTTAACACAGACAATATAGGTGGGTGACAACTGATCTAGTTGTACAAGTTGAAATTTATTAGTAAAGTTCAAACAATGTTATTGTTATGTGATTACTTGTCTTTCTGGTTTAGAGTAAGACCCTCTTAGTAGAAATTATTGTTCAACTGCTATCCATGTGATGGTTTGAAGCAGAACTGAGTCAAAAGTTGCACTCTTCGGTCTAAACATTTTGTTATAGCTTTACTGGTGTCTCCAGTTCAGGTTCATTGAATGCAAATATCTATTCAATTGTCTTTGAATGCAAATATAACTCTAATCTTCTTGTTACTGTATGGAGTACCACAATAAACACTTATTGATTAAAGCTATTTTTTTTTGTAACTGAGGTTATTAATGAATATTCGGATGTTACTATCATAATGTATAAAATACTGATATACAATGGTCATTCAATAAGTAAAGAGACAATTTGGTCTGGAGAAAAAACTGTTGGTAGGGCAAGTTTGGTACTTTTATGGTTTTAAGTTGGCATCACTGGGACGAGCCTTGACCAGCTGATGGATCAACATTGTTGTGTTTATAACCTCAAAAATACATTTAATGATGGCAAGTCCACTTGAAAATTCCACATTAATTGAACAACTTTCTGTTATTCGTTTTTTACTAGCTGAAGGTGAACCAGTGAACTTATACTGACTAAAGTGTTTGGAGAAAGTTGTATGAATCGTGAAATTTTTTACAATTGGGTAGAAAAGTTCAAAAATGGTCTAGCCTCAGTGACTGACGAACACCATTCTGGCCATTTCAACTCCCTCACTTGAAAGTCGAATTGATGACATTATTCGTGCCGACCGCAATGTCACGGTAGAAATGATAGTTGAAAAGGTTCATGTTAGTATTGGTACAGTTCATAACATTATCTGTAACAAGTTGAAATACCGCAAAACATGGGAAAGAAAAATGGGTCCCAAAGGAGTTGATGCGGCTACACAAGGACACAAGATTGAGTGTGTGCACAGAGCTAAAGTAACATTATGAAAGAGAAGGTGAGCACTTCCTCAACAAAATTTTAACTTGTGATGTAATTTGGGTTCACTATTATGAGCCAGAATCAAAAAGGCAAAGCATGGAGTGGAAGCACACCAGCTCACCTGTCAGGAAAAAATTCAAAACACAAGCATCAGCAGGAAAAGTCATGGTGACAATGTTTTGGGATGCTGAAGGTCCAGTTTTTTTATGATTATCTCGAAGAGCAGCGTACAATAAACAGCCAATACTACTCGGATATGCTTTTGAACAACGTGAAGCCAGCCATGAGAGAGAAACGTCATGGATCTCAGAGGAGAGGTGTGATTCTCTAGCAAGACAACGCACGTCCTCATACTGCTCAATTTACAAGTGAAACCATCGACAAAATGGGCTGGGAAGTACTGCCTCATCCCCCTTACAGTCCCGATTTAGCACCTAATGATTTCCATTTGTTTGGTCCATTGAAGAAGGCATTACGTGGGAAGAGGTTCAAGATAACGAGGATGTCAAAAAGTTTGTGAGAAATTGGCTCAAACAACTAGATAAAGAGTACTTTACAGCCGGTATAAAAAAGCTTGTAGTCCGTTGGAGCAAGTGCATAAATGTTCAATGGGATTATGTTGAAAAGTAGAAAAAGCATTGTTTTGTAAAAATAAAGGGTTTTTTCTCCAGACAAATTTGTCTTTTTAATTATTGAATGACTCTCGTATAAATAAATTATTCATCTTATTTTCCATAGGCTACCAAGCCTACAGAATTTGTCCAAACGCCCGAACGAGGTTCCTTGAAATTGGGACTGAGCTGGGGAAATTTTGGCTGGGGAAAAATCAACAACAAATAAAGAAAATATAATTATTTTGAGGGAAAATAGATAAGAAATTAATGGGAACAAAGGTCGGCCTAATCGGTTTGTACGATACACATACACACCAACACACACACAAAAAGTGTGTTGTCTGCTCTCTGCTGCAAGCTGCAAGTCGGACAGGGTTCCTATTTAATTTTCACCGCACAAAATATCATACGGTTGAGCCACCGATACGATATTAATCTTCACCGCCAATACGATATTTTTGTGCCGGTTGATGAATTGCAATTTCCTGATTCTTGACTGGCGTTCACATACTTTCGTTAGGTATTAAATAATTATTATGATAATTATTAGTATGCAATTTTTGATTAGTTTCATACAAATGATATTATTCAAGCGATAAGAATTAAAATCATATTAAACCAAATTATACCACGATACAGGAGTGCCCATCCCCCCCAAAGCCTATGGCGCAAATCCCCCCCAAAACCTGCCTGTGGGTTCCCTCTCCCAAATAAAGTATGTCATTTTAGCAAAAAAAAAAAAAAAAACATAATTACGCATTTATTAACATTTATCAGTAAGATTTTATTAACAAAAACAACCCATTACTACTTTTGAAAGTAGCAGAAGACATCATAATATTAAATAAGTTCTTTAACCTTTAATGCTTGGTGAAAAAGAAATCCTTGTTATTGGTGGTAATCGTATGTAATGTAACATGTTAAAGTATTAAACTAGCTATTCGAATTTAATAAAAAAAGTAATATACAGGGTGTCCCCGAACTCTCTGGACCCCTTTTGTGGATATGTTCCTAGGATCTAGACAAACATATTTCACAATATAAACATGGGTCTACGGTGCTTATTTTTTCGTCTGTCTGTCTGTCTGTATGTGTTTTTTTACAAAATACTTAATATAGGGACACCCTGCATAGTTGAAAATTACAAAAATAAATTTATATTCATTGATAATAATTAATAAAATGTTGTAAGAAAATAACAAAAAACTACAATACATTTTGAAGACCAGTAGTAGGTACTTAACCGATTTGGAAGAATACAAAAACATAATACAAATAAATGATATTTCATGCAACACAAAATTAAGTGAGAATAAAATTGTTTTAATATTATTTTGATAAAATTAGACATTGATTGAAAAGTAGTTACAAAGTGTAAGTATTTGGGTAAACATAAATACCCTAAATTAAGATTTTTAAATAAATAACAAAAAATAACTAATAATAATAATAATTAATAATATCAAATAGATTGCAAAAGATCTTAATGGAATAAAACTAACAGGCCAGACGCGTTAGATGTAAAGGTACGTTGTGATTGAGCAACTGGTGCGATCATCGCTCTGCGATAATAGCGGGCGCCTGCATTGCATTGTTCAAAATGGTCTTGTTGTCTTGTTATGAACGGGCAACTGGTAGAATAATCGCTTCAATAACAACAGTCTGACGGCGATCATCGCTCCGCGATTATCTTCCTGCGATAATCGCAGAGCTATGATGCACCAGTCGCTTCAATCACAACATTAACCCGATAGCAAATGGAAGTCAAAACGGACGTACCAGGTCAAATTTCATCGAACAAGATACCACTGAACGAAATCATGAGATGTCACAAACATTTTCAAATAATACCTTTCAAAATTTCAAATGGTCCAATCAAAGAAAAAACTAACACATCTACGAAGAAGCAAGACAACACCCAAATAAAATAAAAAACGAAAACAAACTCTGAAATGGAGAGGAAAGAGAAAATACCCTTAGTTCAACCCTCCCAATATCAGGCTTACCATCTGAAGATACACATACTTTTATATCCAGATAAGAAGTGGCTTCAAGAGCTTATGGATGGACAGCCAAATCACAAATCAATCTATTAATTACATACTGTAACGTCGAAGACAACCAAATAGTAGCACATTTAATACAGGGTTTAAGACCTGAAATTTGCGAACATGTAATAACAATGGAGAATCGAACACTAGACCAAAGAATCTAAGGAAAATTTAACAACTTTTTCAAAAAAGAACCTAAATCACCAAAAAATACACCAAAAGAATCACGGAAAACCACAATAGCACGGGAACTAGACAATTTGAAACCATTAAAACCATGACAGAGCAACTTACAGAAATTGTACACACATTAGGGTTAAATATACAACAGAAAGGTTATAAAACAAACACATTTCAAATAAACGGTAAAAGAAACTGGCACATACTTTCTCACAAACATATTTAAATTATTAAACAGATTCACAGTGACTTCATTTTTGTAGGAGGGGTAGGAGAGGTGATTTTAAACTAGGAGATTAACTAATAAATATTATTATTATTAGCTAGAGATAAAACTATTCGATCGATTTTGAACAAATTTGCACCAAACACGGCAATTAGGCCTGTATAGATGCACGAAAAAAGCTTTTGAAAAATAACCCCCTTTTTGGCCAAAAACCTCTAAAAATAAGTTATTATTATTATTATTATTAGCTAAACAAGAATTTTTAGAAAGATACGGTTTTCTACATGTGGTAGGGTACATTAAGGGCTGTAAATAAGCCAAATTTGATCAAAATCGTTAGAGCCGTTTTTTATAAAAAATAATAGGCTACCCTAACTGATTTTTTGGGGGTTTTTTGGCCAAAAGGGGGTTGTTTTTCAAAATTGTTCAAACCCGTTTTTCGCGCATCCATACAGGCCTACTTGACATGTCTGGTGCAAATTTTTTTGAAATCGATCGAAAGTTTTCGCTCTAGTTTTGTATACATACAGACAGACATTTTATAAAAAACACTTTTTTTGGACTCAAGGGTCAAAAAATGAATACAAGACCAACAATGTTCAAAACAATGTAGGACAAAACTACACAATATGTAAAATAAATAAATAATAATAGACCGAACGGATTTTTCTTCCGATAATACAACTGCAATAGCCTATATGTAGACCCTAAAATGGACAACCATACAAATGAAGAAGGTGATTTCCATCAAAAAAGAAACAAGCAATACATAAGTCAATAAAACTGTTTTGTATTAAAACTGAGTTTAAAAAAGTGAATAGTAATACTACTTTTAATGGATTTTTTATGATTTGAACAGAAGTTTTTTTCTTTGATTAGACGACAAGACAAACTTGTTCACTCACTTCCGCTCATTTAAAAATTATGAATTTGTTACACTGGCGGATCCAGGGGGGGGGGGGGGCTGTGGGGGCTGCAGCCCCCCCTTTGGGTTATTATATTTTTGTTAAACCGTCTAAGTGGCAGTCTGCTCAAGTGAGTAGTGTCAGACAACACAACTTGTATCGAATATTTCACCCACTAAATATTATCAAATCTCAATAAAACAAAAACCATTGGAAAGAAATGGTTTAAACTTCAATTATTGTATTTAAAAATTTCTTCTAAAAAGTATATTTACATATGTAATCATCTTGTAAAATTGTGTTACCTAAATCAATATTGATGCCGCTCTAGAAAGCGTAAGGAAATGACTCAAACTTGTCACTTTTTAAAGGCACATAATCGTTAGACAGACTTGTTTTGATAAGAAGATAAGGACATCACATGATTTGTCAAGATTTTAACTTTCTACCACGATCTTCTAATCATTCCGTCACTCTTATAGTTTCTTAGATATGAATTTGTCTGTAAACCCTTGCAATTGGACAGTTTAAAAAAAATGAGAAAGCACATTTTGCAATTGATGTATCTATTACAAAACTATATGCAGTATTCGTATAATAATTTTTATATCGATTTGAAGTGCTATATTTCGTTTAATTGACCGAGCGAAGCGAGGTCTCCGTTTTAACTCGACCGTTCGGCATTTCGTCTGTATGTCTATTTGTCTCAAAATTACGGCCAAACGCCTTGACCAATTTTGATGATTTTTTGCATGAATGTTCTTTATTCCTAGGCCAAGCCATGTATATATACGGTTTTTTCCATTTTTCATTTTAAACCAATTAAATTAAATAAAAATGACGGCCGTACCGTTTCTCTCAGTGTAAGCTTTTTCCAAAGCCAGTTTGTGGCTTAACCGTAAGTCGAATTTAAAAACTAATAGCATTTTGCGAGAAGCAAATATGATTTTCAACAAAATTGTATTTTTGATGTTTTCCCGTGTCTCTAACGGTAAGCTCACAAAATGGCCGTAAACTTCAAATTTGTTAAAAATCTTCCAATGTTTTTATACGTTTATTCTAAACCAATTCAAAAGTGTTCCTTAGCTTTTTTGTAGGTAAAGGTTCAAAGAATTCATATATGCCTGTAAAAAAATTGATTGAAGTAAAATTAACAAAGTTATTAGCTCAAGAAACAAGCATGTTCAGTAACGAAAGGAAAAAGTTCTAATTTAGGCCTACATAAAAAGTTGTAAAAATTATTGTAATTTTTTTCATAAATGTAAAAACGTTTCGTAATTTAGTTATAAATAGAATTGTATTAAAAATTTTATCAATTTCAGATTTCTTATTTTGAAAACACTAGTTTTTATGTTCTTACTTCAAGACAGCTAACAAAACTGATCCTGTTTTGAATAGTAATTTAGGAATATATATTTTGCCCAAAAATTACATAATATTATAATAATAAGAAAGTGTAGAGAATAAATCAAAGAATTAAACTGTATACTTGTAAATTATCATTGTAAATTTCATAAAAGTATATGTCTTAGATTTACTTGAATTACAAAGTGAGATGAAACAAATGAAACTACTCGGCGATAAAGGACATACAAAAAATGACCGTTGGACACAGTGGGAAGTGTTCGTACATAGGTTGAGATCACTATTACGACGTTTTAACATAGTTTGTTTTCATTATTTCTAATATTGGAATATGATATGGAAGTTATGGAACTGTAAATACATTGTTAAGTTTTAGTTATTTAAGTATGTAAATATTTAATTCTATGTTGTCCTTCTATAACGCGATATTTTTAGCTATCTTACGCATTATTAACCTATATAAAACACAATACCTCTAAAAGAAAATCTTTAGCAGTTAAAGCTCAAGAAAAGAAAAAAACGAGAACTAGAAATCCCGGAATAGCGGGAATTGCAAAATAATGTTTCACTGGCTAAATCTTGTGTTTACTTCCTTACTGGCACACTATTTTTAACCTGAGCTTAAAACCACATTTGTTATTTGCGATGTTTTTAGCTATCTTACGCATTATTAACCTATATAAAACACAATGCCTCTAAAAGAAAATCTTTAGCAGTTAAACTTCAAAAAAAGAAAAAAA
>JAGFPH010004605.1:79121-90894 GCA_018207615.1 Philaenus spumarius | reverse complement strand
ATTTGCAAAAAATAATTTACCTCATTAATTAAATTCCACCTGTATCACCTAAGTTACCGGAGTATTTACTATAAAATATTTCTTTCATAATCTGTCCTCAAATTGAAATAAGTTTTTAAGTAAATTGCAAAATGAGTAATCATAAATAACTTTTTTAATACTGTGTATAATTTATATAAAGTATAATCCTCCCCAACATTTAAAAATCAATCTGATGAAATTTATCTCTAAAATATGCTCTACTATTTAATTCTATATATAGACTTCTGTTAGTTGAGCGGAAGCCTCAGCTGATTGAATACAACTTTGTCTTATGTCAATTCATATCTTTTACAGCAATTCAAACTGCTGTCTTCCCACTCTCTCTCCAAACCAGGTGCAACAGATAATGTTATACCTGCAAATGTTTCTTAGCTACTTTTCCATTCACCAAACCAAGACAAGTTTTGTTTTGATAATCTGCTTAGCAAAGGTGTTAGGTAGCCGTTTGGGAGACATTTTAATCACCCTTAATGTATACGTTATGTGCAATTCTGATGTGAACAAATACAAATTTCTTGGTCTTATTCTGTATATAATATATTCATTTGAAAAAGCATACAAACTATATCGTATTAGTGGTATTTCAAAAACCTTCGCCCCATAGCACAAAATATATTGAGAAACTGCTCTATAACAATAAACTTTTAAAGTTAATGGCACACATTTATTTCTTTAACCAAATTTGGTTTACGACTGATTGTAGTTGGACATTTTTTACTAAGATGTATTTGAAACGACAATGAACATGTACGAATCAGTCCCAAATATTGATAATTATTAACATACTCTACCTCCTTGCTGTTTTTCTACTCTAATCCACCTCAGTTTCTAAAAACTGTTATTTTAGATTTTTTAAATTCCAGTCGTAACAGTAGCTTTCCAAATTATTGAACGTATCCCAGAGTTACAGTTATGGATGCTATCAACACAATGTCGTCTGTTTATACTTTCTTACTCTGGTATCCCCAAACAAACATCCGCCACCAAGGATCTCATCAAGATAAACAATGAAAAAACAACTTGCTCAATATATCTTCCCGCCTTAAAGTTTTTCTGATGTCAAATTATTTGAAAATCCTATTCTGGCACCACAGCTCTGCTGCTGTACCGTCATATAAATTTTGCCAGAGATTTCTTGCTGCTTCCTAAGAAAAATTTAATAAACTAGGAGAGACCCCTGCGTGCTCTGCACGCCAACCCCCAATGGAACCTTCTAAAAACAAATGTTATGTTTTATTTATAATAAAGTTGTATGATTAATAATAATAACCTCAAAATTAAGATGATAAATAATGATAAATGTTCAAATCAAATTATTTCTTATATTTCATAACAGCAGTTATAATAACGGTTAAAAGAACCAGCAAGGCTCAGGTCTACACTTTAAAACCCTAACCTAAAATCTAGAAATACAAAAATAATTGCTTCAAATTTTGAAATTAGCAGTTAATGGAAATATTGGAACAAACAGCTATATTAACTGTTCTTTTATTCAATTTATTGCTATGGTAATAAATGTAAATACATGTGTTGGTTTTTCATTCTAGGCCTAACCTAAGAATTTTTTCCGACTAAATTTACAAATATTGAAATAAAAAAGGTTTTTATCGAAATGAATTATATATAGCCCATGTTACACAGGTAAAGTGTAGATTTTTATCAGTAAAACTATTTTTTCAATCCGTTCAGTAGTGCCAGAGATTACCCCCTACATGAAAAACAAACTTTACCTCTTTATGATATTAGTATACATGTATGAAGAGTTAATAGAACAGCCATACAACCTTCCAAAAATCACACTTACAAGGTTTCTCTATGTGTGTGTCAACGTGTATCTTTTATAGGTTAATAAGTAGCAGATTTTATTTAAAAATATAATTTACTTTAACTGTTATATTATTTTACAGAACAGCTGTTTTATGTTTTTAATTTATTTATTTAATACCAAATGTTTTAATGTAAACAAAGCAGACGTTTTTAAATTCTCATGTATTTCTTATGGGGATTTTTCGTTTTTCGGGGATCTCAAAAACCCCTTAGTTTTTAATTTTAGAAAAAACTTATATTTTTCCCTCGTTCCTTGAATCAATACCTTTAATTTGATACCCCTCCCATCATCCTCCGATTTACCAAATTCCCACAATTTTGAATCTAAAATTTTGCTTACAGAATTATATATAAGGATTATAAGAATTAGAAATTAATATTCTTCATAGTATGCAGTATGACTTGCATAATTTCTTCAGCTTTTAACAAATGTTACTAGAAAGTACGCAATACATATTTTCAGGGAGAAGTTTATGAAGGACAACTGCTTCAAAATAAAATACAAAACAGAGTTATATTCTGTGGTTTGGTAAAACTTGAACAATAGTTGTGCAGGTTTAGGTTTACTCAAAAAAATATTAGTTTCTAGCTACATACAATTTAAGATAGACACTCTTAATAAACTTTCTCCAAGTCTACATTTTTTCATCCTTTTTGTATCCAAATGCGGATAAGTCTCTTCATAACCCCTAAACACAATAAATGTAAATATTGAAGTATTACTTGTGTTACCAATCCGACAGTAATGGACAATGCTGATGATTATTCATTCAGATATTCTACATTTTTAAGTGATTTATCAGTTCACAAAACTTATTTTTTTACTTGCGGGCTATGTCGTTCGCCTATTTAAATACCAACAATCTCTATTCTGTTAACATTTATTTGTCACATGTATTAGAGGAGCAAAGAGAAAATATAGATATCAGTAATCCTGCATGGATTAATTTAAAATCTTTAAGAGGTCTACTGTATAATCTATAAAATATGTTTATACTAGCTGACCCGTACGGCGTTGCCCGTGGTGGTTGGTATTTTCAGTTTTTTTAACGTAATTGTATTCTTTATAATTGTTCAGTCAGTGAGTGGTATTGGGCTTTTATATATATAGATCTTAAATAATAAAAGCACTATTTTCATAATAATAAAAGATCTGAAATTATGATTTTAGTAACTTTGATCAACCTTAAACCCCTTCTAAAATTTCGAATTTTTTCAAACCCTTTCTTATTGAGCACCTATGGCCCTTGAGGAAGCTACATACCAAATTTAATTCAAATCCGTTTGGTAGTTTTGAAGAAATCGTTTTTTAATAAATTTGATCCCCCCCAAACCCCCCTAAAATTTAGAATTTGTTAAAACCCTATCTTAGTGAGCACCTATGGCCCTAGAGGAAGCTACATACCAAATTTCATTCCAATCTGTTCCGTAATTTTGGAGAAATCGTGATTTAGTAATTTTTACCCCCCAAACCCCTAAAATTTCCAATTTTTTAAAACCCTTTTTTAGTGAACACTTATGGCCCTAGAGGAAGCTACATACCAAATTTCACTCCATTCCGTTCGGTAGTTTTGAAGAAATCGTGATTTAATAACTTTGATCCCCCAAACCCCCATAAAATTTCTAATTTTTTGAAACCCTTTCTTAGTAAGCACCTATGGCCCTACAGGAAGCTACATACCAAATTTCATTCCAATCTGTTTGGTAGTTTTGAAGAAATCGTTTTTTATTAACTTTGATCCCCCCAAACCCTCCTAAAATTTCAAATTTTTTCAAACCCTTTCTTAGTGAGCACCTATGGCCCTAGAGGAAGCTACATACCAAATTTCATTTCAATCCGTTCGGTAGTTTTTGAGAAATCGTGATGAGTGAGTCAGTGGTATTTACTTTTATATATATAGATAATCTTCCATTTCTATAATCTGCTGTAACACTTTCAGTGCTGAGCGCTGTGAAACCCGCAAAACGTGTTCTTCCCTGTGACTGAGCGTGGTTTTAACCGCACCTATCCCATTCACTTTACATTGGAAAAAGGGGGTTCAGTTGTTGTCTAGCGCAATTTGTTTTACCTGAGTAGTTGGTAGTAGGACCCTTCTACAAGTCCAGGTTCACTAGCTTATGAAAATAGCGACTACAATGCAACTTACAATTGTTCAAATTTGGCGCCCTCTTGCTAGTCATTCGTAAGAAGACACTCCTATGCCGTAGCACTGAAAGTGAGGGATTTAACTGCGCTCAGCGCGGAAAGTGTTAAACTCATAAACTCTGCAAATTGCATACTTGAGGAAATTACAGATATTTGATTAAAACACGTTTATTGAGAGAATAGATGTTTTTAAGAGTAATGTGGCAAATTTACGAGTAAATTTTCTACTACGGTAATTGAAAAATTAGTAACATTTTAATTGCTTACTGAACAAATCAATGTAGCAAAAAATTTGAAACCTAAGTTATGACAAAATGTTGGTTTGTTTTAACATTTAATTTAGTTTTAATTGTAAATGTTGCAGTTATTGTTGATGTGATTTGTTTTAATAACAACAAAATCTTAAAACATGATGCTCAATTTCAGTTTTGATCATGAAACTGCTAAAATAAATAAGTTTTTTAATGTTACAGTGAATTTATTCGGTCAATTACGAGTGGTTTGGAAAAGTGGCACCTTCCAGTAATTGCTGTTGGAGTTGAAAATTCACAAGGTGCAAGAAGAAATTTATTGGATGACGTTTTGAACAATCTAGTAGTCTTGATGAGTTGTCATGTAAAAGATTTTGCAAAAGACAGAGATTTTGGAAATATTATGATTGCAATTATTAATTGTTTAGGTGCAGATATGCCTTCTTATTTTACTAAGCAAATGACAGACTTGGCACAATCATATTCTGGCCCTCTCAGGTATAAGGCCATTAATATGCTTAAATCTGTCAATATTTGAATGTGATACATATTAAATATAAATTATGGGATTAAGCTTTCCTAAAAGTGGTAATTTGGGTTAGATTGTTGCGTCTTAATCTTATCTTCTAAAGCGAGAGATAATTGTCTGTCTGCTAAATGGATCTGGAATCTCCGTCTAAGGATTTTTGATTTTTTGATTTTATATGGGGCTTTTGGCCACGAGAAATCGATTGGAAATGGTCACCAGTCTGGGAAAATTCGTTTTCTATGTCTTTTTCTTAAATTAAAAAGTGAAATTTGTCCATTTTAAACAATACAAAGCACAGCTGATGCAAATGTTTTCAATGTCATTACAATAATCATCTGTTTTCTTTTAAACGAAGCACAGCTGATGCAAATGTTTGCAATGCCATTACAATAATCATCTGTTTTCTTTTAAACTGTATTTTATTAGAGGTAAGCCTAATGTTGTATCTATTTATAGTTACCATGGCAACGAATACTTCTGCTAAATAAACATACCCTTTATTTAGTTGTTTAATGTTATAGGCCTAACCTAAACGATGTTCACGGAAATTTGCAATAATAGTTATTGACGTGAGCGAACTAGGCCCTGCTTATAATCAAGCTTTAGCTCGGTCTCCTGGTACTATTACTTAATATGCAGATTTGGTAGTAAAAATTGATAATTTATATATGATACTTAATGTAAACTTCAATGTTTTAATTTTATTATTAAAAGTTGTTTACCATCTTAAATTTAGTGTCTAGTTCACAAAGTTACAAGTCTTGTTAGTGACAATTGTAAAAATAAAGCATTTGTCAGTAATAAATGTAACATTAACATACTTTATATAAAACTTCATAAAATAACTGATAATGTATTTTTATGTCATTCTGAAACATACAATTCATGCCTCTACTGACTCAAAGTGAAAGTAAAAGCTTTCTTTGAAAGGGTTTTCCCTATTTGAACTTCTTCTGAGGAAGAATTAGACTACATTTTGCAAGAATAGTGCACCTGTAAAACAATAAACTTTATTTATTAGTTACGTAACAATAATAATGCAATAGAATTAAATTAAATCTACAGGTTTGTTGGCTGCACTTGTTTGGGACAATTTAATTATACAGTAGAGTCCCGGTTATTCGCCATTCGGTTATCCGCCATTCCGTGTTATCCGCCACACCAGCGGCACTTATTTAATTTAATTGTAGGCGTCAGTGATTGTAGCGGTACGTGTCTGCGATAACTTGCAAGCGTCAGTGAGCGTACGTGACTGCGATAGCTTGCGGGTGTTAGTGTACGTGCTCTGTGTCTGACTGTACCATGAGAATTCCCCCTCTACCACTGGCCCGACCCGCTTACTGTCAGCTCGTACGAACTCGTTTTGTAAACAACTGTGTCTCTCTAAGTGTTTAGTGCGTGCAGTGAGGTTATTCGTTAACATTAAGTTTTTGAGTATGATATGGTGAAAGTACCATACAGTAGTTTATGTTGTGTTATTTAATCTTGATCTGAATTTTCTGTTTGTACAGATAATTCTGCATTAAATTTATTCGAACTGTAATTAGTTTCGGACTTTTTATGTACAGTATTATATTGTGCCTTTACTGTATTTATATTAACAATCTTGTCATTCAATTTCGTAATTTCATTGAAAATAACTGTATTCCATTATTTTTCTTTTCTATTATATAGTATTACTGCAAAATATCGTATTTACTCATTAAATTTACAATAAAAAGTATTAATGGTGTAAAACGTCTATTATTTGTTCAACCCTCCCTATTATCCGCCATTTTAGCTTATCCGCCCTTCCACCGGCCCGTTTATGGCGGATAACCGGGACTCTACTGTAGTTGTTTTTAAGAAAACCACTTGTAAACTTGTACAAATTTACTTGTTTACAAGTTTACAAGTGTATTTTTGTTAAATGTTAATAATTACTTATTTTGCCAAACTTTAAACAATTTACTTGATTTCTACCAACTTGTAACTTTGTGAAACTAATTACCAGTGAGAATGTCATTATTGCGGCAATTGGTTTCAAAATAGGATCAAAGAATAAGAGCATGAGTTTAAACTGCAATATAAACATTGGTCAGAACATCTAAATACATCATCAAAATTAGTAAAATGCTACCCAGGTGGACGATTTGAACATATTGTTAAACAATTTAAAATGTAAAAATCTAGTTATATTTGTAGGACTCAATAATATATTAAATGATACTATAGTAAATGAAGAAGGCATAATTAAACCAACCAAAATTAAAAAAAAAGTTCACATAATACTAATTTTACAACTTTTAATTCAAAATTTTTAGCAATTTGTAACTTTTCTGGTTACAAAAATATATATATAACACACATGATAACATTTCAAAATAATAAAAAAATTATCGGAACCGAAAAAATCTCTAAAATTGAAAAAATTTATTTTCTTAATTAAAAATATTGATTGTATGTAATTTATAATTTAATTATGCTCAATATATTTATTCTGCAATTTAAACTTATCTAAATAATTATAATAATACAAAGAAAAATCATTAACTTCAAATCAAAACAAAAACATAACCTTAAAACAATGCAATAACATAACCTTAATATTTGTTTACCTTGTTGGGTTATAAACTCCATACAATCATTGGTTAGGGCTGACGTCACAAGATGGCTACTGACCTATTAATCTACAAAGAGTTCCCTCGCTTTTAGGTGTGACTTCATTTTTACACTTAGACCCTAGCTTATAAAAATTATCATAAAACACCAATTTAAAAACCTCGAGTCGTGGATACGGCAACATAAAACAGTACTGTGGACTAAATATGGCAAAATAATGCAGTCTGAGACGTGTTAGCAATGAATATATGAATTTATTCACACATACTTCCAAGATTCATTTACCACACAAATCATACCAAAATTTACAATGAAACATAATATTAAAATACCTAAAGAGCCAATTTTAACTTTAGAATTTAGAAAATTAAAAAATCTTTACCAAATTTACAATGTACAGTGTTTAAATGATCATGTTACTACCTTAAATTCCGTTGTGACCTTGATTTTAATTACGACGCACTACCATGGTTTTACATAACTGTCACTCTTTAAAATGCGCACAATTATTACACTGTTTATAATTTTAATATACACCCTTCTTTTATTCTTCCAAGATGAATGAGCACCGTTCCATGTATTATACGATTTCTCCCTTTTATAAGTCCTCGTGTTAGATTCACTGTAGACTATGCCTAGGCCATAGCATGTATTTTAAAATGTCACCATAAACTTATTAATCCATGTATATCCAATAAACTTTAATGATTGTCACTTAAATACCACTCATGGCTTCACACCAAACCTCTTTATTTTATAAAAATCGACGAATTTCCGCATCTCAAACACTTTTCACTGGAGTCAATCAATATAGAACTATACAGTCCGACATTTTGATGGTAAAGGCTAGAGGACCCCAGCACGCTTAAAGCAACTTCCTTCTTCACGGATATACCTTCTACTGCCTTCTTATTCTATTTCACTGCCATGGTTGTCTTTATCTTCATATAGTGTATATAATATTATTGTTCCTTTCATTACAATGTCTTTTTAAGGTCGCTCGTTGTTTATTTAATTTAGGTCACTATTAAAGGTCATAATACGAAGTTTTATACTATTATATAAAGTTTTTATACAATTCCAATTATAAAAATACATTATCAAAAACATTATATAAGTTTTTTATTTTATATTACTCTTTGTTTCATCTGTGGCTCATGTAATTATTATTCAAAGGATCATGTGAAACTCTGATGCTATATAATGTATATTCTTTATATGAAAATCGTTATTGAAAATATGTTATATAAACTTTTAAATTATATTATTTTTAATATTTTACTTATGAAATTATATTTTAATCATTTCTCAAATATATGTAAACTCATTATTAAAGTTATTGTTTTATATTTCATATATAAGTTTATAAGTTATATAATTAAAATTTATTATAAAAGTTTATTATTTGTTTATTTATTTATCTATCCTTATTCAACTTTAAACAAGTAATTATTGTTTTTTAAGTAAAGTTATCTTTATATTTAATTATTTTGGCTCTCATAAACTTAAATAAATTTACAATTATAATTTCTTTAAATTAAACATCTCATTTCAGTTAATTATATTGGCTCTCAAAAGACATAATGTTGTTAAAATTTACTATATGACTCTTCTCAGAGTTGCCGATGTTACAAATTCCATATAACAATATTTCCCAAATTAAATAACACCTTTCGAACACTATTAGAAAAACATGTAACCTTTGTAGAAGCAAACCAAATATTAATAAGAGAAGATTTCACTACACACAAACTACAATTTAATCCCAATTGAAAAAAACAAATTATGTAATGCTATCATGAAATTGTGTAAATAATTATTACGATTATATAACTTTTGTATTTTTGTTAATTTAAAATTTACCTTTGTGTTTTTATGTTTATATTATTCTGTTCTTATATTTTACTATTGTATTCTTATATTTTATATTAAAAAACAAAAAAACAAAAACCCTTCCTTTGGTATTTCATTTATATGTATTACATTAATAAACAAATATAATTACTTATATCAAAGACCACTAAAGAATACGTTGCGAGGCAGCCAATAGGATGGGCCGCGCAGCGTTGCCATATCTACTAGCCTCGAACACTCCTGGTATTTACCGCTCGAGGCTTGATCGCACAGTTTAAAGAATTATAAATGTGTTGAGTCAGTTGCATTCAGTTAGAAGCGTGGGAAGAACGTGACAACGTCGCACTACAGCGATTGGCACATTCAAGGTCTCAGTGCACACAAGCCCGTCCCTCAACGGTATTCTTTCGTGGTCTTTGATATATATACATATAGTTTTCTAACTCTCAAAATTGGGACGTACATATTTTTTGAACCGATAGACCAACTGTCCTCTGTAGTAATGCCGTCATTAGCTCAAATCCATTTTGTACCGATCCGAGTGATTTACTTATATATACTTGACCGAAATGGACAATTGTAGTTATAGGACTATATTAATTCAGCAGTTGAAATTTTAGAATTTAAAATTTTTGTTATTTTGAAATTTTATCAAGTCGGTTGATAAAGTTAACCCTCAAAGACAACACTGTAGTGTCGCCTCATCGCGACGAGCAAGTGGCAGACAAGCGCTATTGTGTCGTCTGACTTGTATTAAATATTTCACCCACTAAAAGTCATCCATTCTCAAAAAAATAAAAACCATCGGAAAGATATATTTCAAACTTTAATTTTTCAACGTATATAACTTCAAATATTTCAAAACAAATATGATCTAAACGTTCATTTACATAATGTAATCATCTTTTTAAAATTGTAGAGTTCTAAACAGCTGACGCCGATCGTGAAAACACAAATGAATAACACAAAACTTGTAAATTTTCCAAGATCATAATCGTAATCGTTAGGCAGACTTGTTTTGAAAAAATATAAGGACACCTTTGAATTCGGCAAGATTTCACCTTTCTAACACTGCCTTCCTATCTAATTTACTAAACTTTTGTATATTTTGAAAAAAAATACAAAAATATTTATGAATTTTTAAGTAGGCCTAAAGTTGGATGTTTTCTGTTACTGAAAATTGTGTGCTTCCTGAGTGAATAATTTTTAATATTGTACATAAATACATTTATTAGTTTCATATATGAATTCTTTGGAAAATGTTTCTACAATAAACGCTTTTGGATTGGGATATAATTACTATATTTTGCAAAAAATTGCTTGCCGCTCTGAGGAAATAGCATTGTCACTTGCAGGTTTAATTAATTGAATCACTATATAACTTGAAGCTGATGTAATGTAGAATTTCTGGCATACTAGTCCCATTGTTCCACATATATCACACCTGTAATCTTTGAGGCACGGTCCCCAGTGACCTATAGTAGCAGATACAAATTTAAGTAGATTTTTTTAACCTGTCCTCAAATAACTTCTAAAATTCTGTTGCACACGACTGTGTTCCTAATACTGTTATAATTATGGAACACCACATTAAACTCCCTTTACTTGTGAAATTTAAGATAGGTTGCAAATGAATGCACTTTTGGAAAACATCTTCCATAAACTGAATCCCATCTTGCTGCTCTTTTTCTGAATATTGTTTTCCTACAAAAGATCTTATTTGTCTTGTATTATCTACTATTTCCCTTTCATATAAAATTAAGTTATTCTTCAGTTGTTCATCATTGGATGCAATGAAGCGTCTTACTTCTTCACATGCATACAAACACTGTTGGTTTTTTCTTTGCTAATTTCGATTTATTTTGGTTAGTGCTAGGAGGATCATAATATTAGTTATGACTGCCACTCTGGTAGACCATGTTCGATCTCTACAATATGTTAATGGGGGTGCTCTATCTCATTAACGGTTACAGATAGAAAACATACTATAGGTATGAAAAATGTAGAGAATTTTGTCAGCTTTAATTTTGTATACGTATATATTTTTTGTATTACCAACCCCTACTGAGATATAGGCAAAAAATAAAAAAATGGCACCTTTAACCCCTCTCCCCTTCCTCTTCCGCCAACCCTAGGGTCAAGGACTTTTAGTATGTTATACTGCTAGGTACACTAAACAATGTACCATAGTTGGTCTTTTTGCTTATTGACTTTCCTTCTAGACCCCCCTATTGGGCATTTGTTGACTAGGCTATAGGGTGTCTAGGATCCACAATTTATGGTAAAATACAATTACAGTATTATAAAATTGATTTAACCTATGAAGCATGAAGGTGGCCTATATATTGTTGTGTCTTTTAAAACTACCCACGTTAACAACACAAGAAGACAGTGCTCTTTTTCAGAATTGTTCGCCATTGGTCGATCTTCTTCTTTATTTTATCAACTGCATTGAAACTGTGTTTGCAGTCGTAGTATTTGCTACCAATTTTTTTTTTAATTTTCTGGTTTTGTTACTAATTC
>JAGFPH010004605.1:54916-70151 GCA_018207615.1 Philaenus spumarius | reverse complement strand
TAAACCGTCAAACACCATGACCACATCACACGTCCAAACTAGAGCTCTCCATTGGCTGAGAGGAGAATGTGAGTTTTGCACTTGTTCGCTCAGTGGAGAATGTTACTTTTGCTTCAAAACGTTATTTTCAACATTAAATTTCAATAGGAGACTGTGAGTTTTGATGTTTTTACCCTTCAGAATAAGGAACATTTCAATATGAAGAATAGTAATATGTTATTAACCCATTTTCCAAAAAAAATTGAGAATTTGACTTTTGCAGTTAAGCCCTTCATTTTATGAAATTATAAAGAAAAGATTTTTCAATCTGTAACGGTAACTATATTCATAACAATTCTAAATTATGTATATATTAATTCTTCTTTTGTGATTATTTTTTTTTAAACTGGTAGTATTAGATTAGTATTGTTTTGTATTAGTATATTTTTATTTTATGAACTTATTTTATGATATGAACTTTTTATCACATGAATAAAAATTTAAAAAGGTAATTAAAATTATAATTAGAAGATATGTTTAGAGTTTGCTTTAATAATAATAAAAAAAGAAAAACTGAATACAAGTTTAGTGTTGCTTACCTTAATAAATGATTGGGGAGAATCAAAAATAGCAGCAAGAACTTTAGGTAAAAACTCTGAAAATGAATTGTGCAGTACTACTAAATTGTGCAGCACCTCTTGTTTACCTCTGCAAGATATCTTAAGGTAATTTACAACTTGATTTTACTTATCAACTAAATTTGGTAACTTGTTTTTTAATCAGCGGTTCAACTAATTCCAGCAGTGCTTGAAATTTAGGAGCCGAAATTCTTAAAACATTTCTGTATGTTTCTGGGCCCTCTTTTTAACTTTTGAAAATGTCTTGAAGATGCTCCTAACTCTTCTCTTCTTTAAATTGAAGGCCTACTCCACCAGTGCACCATGGTCTCTGATTGCAGTTAAGCATTTCCAAACAAAATTATATACACAAATCACAAAAATAATGTTTGCGATAATCTTCTAATTTCAGCAACATATTTCTTTTAAATTCTCCACCGTTACGTCTCCCTTCTTAAGATGCCTGGAGCAGACAGTCCCTCGCATCCATTACACTTTTCGTATGACTTCAATTTTCTTTATTCCATGCTAGAAAGTGCTGAGCCGGCTGTGATTGTTCCATAAGTAGGTTTGCTGAGAAATTTAACCAATGTTTTTGAGGCTCTTTTCGCTTATGAAAAATTCTTTTATGGGTTCAATAGGCTTGATGACTCGGTCTACTGCTTGAAAGAGCGACAACCAGTGGGATTTTGGTGACAACTTATATTCAGTGCCTAAATAATCACAAAACTCACTTAAACCTCTCTGTTTTAACTGAGTATCTAGAATAGTACGAAAACCCCTTGCCAATAAATAATAATACATTCAACATCACAATTCACAGCAGATTTTTTCATGAAATTATGTAAAACACGTTAAGGTCAGACTATCCCTACAATGTTTTTATGTAAGATTCTCTTCAAACCTCCGTCGGCCCGGCACGGGGGGTGCAGACTAGCTGCATCTACTAAGAGGGGTTTGGCATCCCTCGCGGAACCCCAGTCCAACAACGCCCAACACTATCAACACTTACAAAACATCCACCCAATTACATACACACATACATTAAACAACACAACATTCCTATTCCCACCTTCTTTTAGGAATTTTGACTGTGCAGAGCCATTGCGCGTTGAGAGTGCTGAACCTGCCAGAGTTTTGACAACCTCTGGTTTGGTAAGGCTGATGTGAGCTTGCTCTGCCGAGATGTACGCATGGTTTCTGTTCTGGGGCCAGCCACTTCGGTTCTCGGTCAGGAAGTGTTCGCGGTGTTGGAGAAAGAAAATTGTCCCATTAACTGGTGTAAAACAATATCTAAAGAAATCTTATACTTGTCCATCTGTAGTAACAGGAAGAAGTTCTGGTCCCGTTCCAGGAAAGAAACCTGTTGCTATAAAAAGTAAAAATATAAAAAATACTAAAAGTAGTAAAAAAGAAAATGAAAAAGGAGGTTCCCCTACAAATCCTCTTAAAAAACCCGATCCCTGTCCTTCTCCACCCTCAACATCTTCCAAGATGAATGAGGGAACTATGGAAGTGGACAAGGGCACAAAACAACAAAACCTTCCTGTCACTACAGGACAGGAAAATGAAAGGGTTACAAAGAGACCATGTCCCTTCTAATATTTATTTATTTTAATTTGAATATTACTATATTTATCTTAATATATACTATGTACTGTTGAAATATATTTATTAATTACTTATCTATGTCCACGATCCCTAATATGAATGTGGTTCAGTGGAATTTAAATGGTGTTAGGAGTCACGTGGAAGATCTGAAAGTTCTTGTGCGAGACACGTCTCCTCTATTCGTTTGTCTCCAGGAGAGGGACACATCTCCATAATACCCATTCTTTACATTTAAGAGGGTTTTCCATCTTCAGGTCAGATTTTGTTACAGAGGAGAGAGCAACAGGTGGTGTAGCCATACTTGCACACAACTCTGTGGATGGTGTTCCTTTAAATCTGGATACACCATTACAAGCAGTAGCAATTCAAGTCGCTGTTCCCATAAAACTAACGATATGTAGCCTATACCTGCCACCAAGCTTTACCGTCCAATCCAACGATTTGATGGATTTAATATATCAATTACCTGCTCCGATTCTGTTACTTGGCGATTTCAACGCACATCATTATTCGTGGGGATCCCCAACCTGCAGCCCAAGGGGTATCTGCTTTGAGAGGATACGATCCAATTTAGATTTGTTTTTACTTAATGACAGATCGTTAACGCATTTAGCAGCTTCGACAGGATGTCTGACGGTCGTAGACTTTTCATTCTGTAGTCCATCGCTAGCTATAAGATTTGAGTGGACAGTGATGGTAGATTTGTATGGCAGCGACCATGCACCCATAAAAATTTCCTTTAATGACTCTTCTTTTCTGAACAACCGAAAACCTCGATGGATAATAAATAAAGCCTTAAGGAATGATTTTACGAATCAATTTGCCTTGCCAGAAAATGATCAACATATTTCTATAAATGAAACAGTTGATATATTTACAGATTCCATTATTTCAGCAGCAGAAAGTAACATTCCAAAATCTTCAACAGGACCAAAACGTGTACCAGTTCCTTGGTGGAACGACAAATGTAAAGAAGCTCTGTGCTTACGAAGAAAAGCATTAAGGACCTTTAATCGAATACCGACGAGAGAAAATCTGGAGAATTATAAAATCTTGCATGCCAAAGCTCGCAGAGTATTCAGGCAGAGCAGGAAAGACTCTTGGACACATTATATCGGTACAATAACCAGAACGACTCCCACATCAACAGTGTGGAAGAAGTTACGTTCTGTATCTGGCCATGTTTCCTCTGCTCCTTTGGTTGGACTGATGCAGCATAATGGGATATTGACTACTGACAGTCATTAAATTGTAAGACTTTTGGGCAACCTTTTCTAGGTTCTCTTCAACTGCTGGATATAATGATGCTTTCCGTACATATAAAACTGCTCAAGAGGCCATGCCATTCACTAACTCACATGCATATCACAGGAATCTCCGTTAAATAACCCATTTCCATTTACAAACACATTCCAGAGTCGGGTGGGGCAGCTCTTCTCCAAATATACAATCGTATATGGGATGAGCATATCTTTCCTGATTCTTGGTTGGAGGCCATAGTAATTCCTCTATTAAAAAAAAAACTAGACTTTGAAAATAAATAAATAAAATTTTAAATTGAAAATACAGAAATAACAAACAAATTTATGATTAAAAAGAAAAATCTGTATATGTGTGGAAAACCAGGGAAAGACAAAACTGATCCAAGTAGTTATCGTCCTATCTCTCTCACCAGCGTTCTATGTAAACTGGTGGAGAAGATGGTCAATCGGCGGCTTGTATGGTACCTTAAAAGTAACCAACTGATCTGTAAAGAACAGTGTGGTTTCAGACAGGGAGATCATCTAGCGATCAGCTGGTTTTGTTAGAGTTGGCCATTCAAAATGCCTCTCTTCTTCGTCAGACACTTGTTGCAGTGTTTTTCAATCTTGAAAATGCATATGATACGGGTTGGAGAAGAGGAATTCTAAATACATTACAATCTTGGGGTATTCACAGGAGGATCCTAGCATTTATTAAAAATTTCCTGTCTAATCGATATTTTAGGGAGCGTCTTGGATCCACCTTATCAGATCGATGTTATTTAGAGAATGGTGTCCCTCAAGGCAGCGTACTTAGCGTCACATTATTTGCAGTTGCTATTAATAGAATCACTGCTAATGTCTGATTACCTGTCCACTGTTCTCTTTTTGTTGATGATTTTGCCATTTACGTGGTAACCAGAAACACGGCAACCGCAGAAAGAACACTGCAATTAACAATCAACAAATTACAAACATGGTCCAATCAGACAGGATTTAAGTTTTCTGCTGCTAAAATTAGATGCATTGCTTTTACTCGTCGCAGACAACATTTTAGTCCCACTTTATACCTAAACGAAACTTAACTTCACAACTTCACTGTCACATTTCTAGGTCTTATATTCAACCATAGACTCTTGGAACCCGCATGTAACAAATTTAAAATCACGCTGCATCAAGATCTTGGATATGTTACGGGTTTTAAACAGTTCTCATTGGGGAGCCGATAGAACCTGCATGCTGCTTTTTTACCGAGCTCTTATTCGATCCGAATTGACTATGGGTCCATAGTCTATTTGTCAGCTAGGTTATCGGTTCTTAAAAAGATTGATTCCGTTCATAACACTGCTCTCCGTCTAGCATCCGGAGCTTTTCGTTCTAGTCCCATTAGTAGTCTGCTTGTTGATGGGCGAGCCATCGCTCACGCGACGCAGACAACAGCTACAATTGTCATATATATGTAACTTGCGCTCCAAACCTTTGCACCCTTCATATCATATTGTATTTAACAATCCATTATTTCCGCAATACGAATTCCATAAAAAATCCACTGCTCCCTTTGGGATCAGAACCATCCGTATCCTCAATAATCTGGGGGTAGCACTAACTCCTATGTATGAAAATACACCATGTTTTGTCGCTCCATGGTCGATTAGAAAACCTCATGTCGATCTCTCATTGTCTAGATATCTAAAACAAACTACACTCGATGTTGTTTACCATCAGGAATTTATATCCATATGTAAACTTTACCCATCAACTCATATTATTTTCACTGATGGTTCTAAACTGGAAAATAGAGTCGGATGCACATTTGTTCTGTCAGGAAACAGGTTCACTTATGGATTACCATCTTCATCTTCTGTATATACAGCAGAATTTTTTGCAATACTCAAGGCACGCAATATTGTTCTACCAACACCGGAGCACCTTCTTATATGTTCAGATTCAAGAAGTGCACTTGAGTCCATTCAAAGTATGTACTCTCCTAACCCTTTGGTCAAAGATATTCTGTGCTCCACGCACAGACTTTGTCTAAGGGGCATGGGGGGTGTCGTTCTGCTGGGTTCCGGGTCACGCCGGTATACAAGGAAATACTATAGCAGACCTAGCTGCTAAGGAAGCCACTTCCTTACAGCCAAGCGTGAATAGAGTTATGTCGTCCGACTATATGTCCTTTTTAAAACAAGCCCTGTTTAGACAGTGGGAAGAAGAGTGGGTAGCAGTACAAGGAAATAAACTTTGCCAAATTAAAGATACCGTTCGGCCATGGATATCCTCAAACCGCCAAAGCCGTCGAGAGGAAGTGGTGGTCTCTCATCTACGCATTGGCCATTCTGGGTTAACCCACGGGTTTCTGATGCGTCGGGGATATCCGCCACTTTGTCCTTACTGCTTAAACCTCCTTTCAATTAAACAACTTCTTTTAGATTGCGAAAAGCTAAAACATGTTCGTAAGAGGTTTTGCCTACCAAATTGCATTCGGAGAATGTTGGGTGATGACTATTCATTGTTATGTAACAGGGCCTTTACAGCCCTGTGACAAGTAGTTATTGTGCAATTATTGTTGTTATCGTTGTTATTTTATCGTGTATTGTCTGTAGTGTGTGTAAATTGAAAGTTTAATTTTATACCTGTGTGTGATCGTATGAGCATTATGCGAATGCTCTTCATTATCCAGGTGATGATAACCACCCAGGTTTTTTGCTTTATATAAAAAAAAACCCCTCCGTCGGGAGCAATGTTTAAATGTTTCATAAGTGGCGCAATGTAGCAATTTGATACATTTGATTTAAAGCTTCTCTGTTTGTGTTTATATGTATATTTTTTCAAATATTAATCAATATAACTATTAATTTAGGATATAAGGACTTGTTCCTAAGTGTTTTCCGTTCAATTAATTACTTCAGAAATATTGAAAAAATAATAAAAAATGTTTACATAATTAACAGTATACAATATTACACTATCGGGCACAATACATGTATCAATTTGACACTTTTATATTGTTTTGATTCTTTTTGTTTTATAATGTTTCATTATTTGTTTTTTTTATTTTGGATGGTAGAGAATTTTTATGAGGAGGAGATGGGTAAAGATTTTTGTATTTAAAAATAAATTCGCAGATGTTTAAGTCTAACAGTAATTCACGTATTGTGTTCAAGTCGTTTTGTTATTAAAATCAAAAAGTATACTTCAGCTTGCTATGTTATTTAGACAAAACCTGAAATAAAAAACTGAATAATATACATTAGGGTGTATCATGAAAAACTTTTTTTTTAAATTTAAGATTTCAAGTCAATAAAAAGTTGTCACTATGGTCACATATTTGAGGCGCCTAGTATCAAAACCCTCTAAGTCCCCCAGCTGATTTTTTCGGGAAATGTACAAAAACTGTAACAAGCGAGTCTGTGAACAGAATTAAATAATTTTTTCACCAAAAAAATCACTAATTTTTTTAGAAATAGAGTGGTAAAATAAGAAATATATCAGACAAACAGTTGTTATCTTATGAGGAAAAATGTAAATGCAAAATTTGGATTTAGCGGGTTTTGAGACTAAGACTGGGATTTAGCGGGTTTTGATAATAAGACTAGGATTTAGCGGTTTTTGAAACCAAGAAGTTAAAACTGCATTGGGGTTTCAGAGGAATAATTTTAGATCACTCTAATTTTAATTACTACTTAATTAGTCTAAACTAAACATACTGTTTATTAAATTTAGGTTATTAAAAAAACACTTAATTAAAATCTCTGAATTTTATTGATACAAAAATTTTTATAATATGGAAACTTTATAACAAAGTTATTTTGTAAAAACTGTGTTTAATGTCTGGTACAAGTTTATATCTTCCTTCACAGTTTAGTTTAGTGCTACTTGTAAGATTATTAAAATAAAAACGAAGTATTGAAAAAAATAAAAAATCAATTAACAATGGTACAAACTGTAAGTAAATTGTTTAACAATACATCATAATCATTTTGTAATAAGTTTGACACCATCAGCTATGCAAGTTCTTTGCCAAACACATTACACAACATCAGCTGAGTCTACTTCTGCATCAATAATCACGAAGTTGGAGTCTTCATTATCACCAATTTCAGTCTGAGTTTGATTTTGCCTCTCCAAATTCAAATAGAAGCTGAGCACCTCATTATTTCTCCATTCTTCACCGAAATGCTTAGAAAGTAATTTGCCCACATCTTTTATTTTATCAGCTTTTACTTTAGTACCCTTTTTAACCGTACTCGGTTGAATGTGGGCCATGGTATGATTAGCCTTCGTAATACGTCTAGCGTTGCAAATGTTGCTTAGGTAGTTAACTTCACCCTGGAACAAAACGTTTCCTTGATCTCTTGCCCTTTTCAAGATTATTCTTTTGCTGGGGTTAAACTTGAAATGCCAGTCTCCAGGCTTTTTTTGAACCCTTTCAGCTTCTGTTTTCCAATCTTGGACTTTAACAGATGTACCAACTTTGTGGACTGTTCCATGCTTGCTCAAAACTTTCTCATACTCCTCTGGTTGCAGGATGGTATCTTTATTTTTAAGATCTTTTTCTATCAACCCAAAAACTCTATCCGGTGGAAGAAATGAATGGCCAACAATTGGGAATGTCATTTCTATAGAGTTAATTTCTTTAGTGGCTTCTGTAACCAGCCACTTTCCTAGCATAGCAGTGACTATGGTGTTTTTATTTTGGCCACCACAGCCATCTGCAAAGCATTTGAGCTTTGTTTTTCCTTCAAAATTACAGGTTTTCAAATGATCGTACAAACATGAAGCAATGATGTTGGAGTTTTTGGCATAGTCACTTTCGCACCAAGTGTAGCAGTGCACGTTTTCTTTTTCCAATTTGCATTTAGAATTACCCGTGACTAAAGTAAAGTTATAAAAAGAATACTGTCTGCTAAAATACGCCGATTGGTCTGGCACTCTGGGTAGAAGTAAATTTTTTTGGCAATCAAATGTTACGATTAAGGTCTCATTATCATCGGATTTCAAAAGAGAATAAAAGGCATCAGCCTTTAGTTTGTGAACCCGTTTTAGAGTTTCAATCTCATTTCTTTTTGTGTCATCTTTTTCCGTTTTCATTTGTTCATCAAAGAAAATACATGTAGAACAGGCATCAGTTTTTGGTGACCCAAATCCAAAATTAAAATTTGTATTAACAACTTCACGAAAATAGCTTTCTTTGACTTGAAATTCTTCCTCTTGACATTCATTGTACATTTTATACAGCAAAGCAATATTCAATTCAGCTGGGAAATAGTTCCTATAGGTAGCTCTATGTCTGTTATAGTGTGACTCAATTACTTTTAATTGTTGAATAAATTCAAGGATTTTCTCCTTTCGTCCAGAAAACAGTTCCATTTTTCTGTTTCCGCCTCTTGTTTCAGTAGCTATTGCCCCTCCGCTCGCATGGTGTCTTTTCATTACGCCTAAAACCCTGTCTTTCTTTAAGCCTAAGATTTTTAAAAAGGCGTTCTGACATATTCTTACTTGTGAACCATCACGCAATCGAAAGTAATAAAAGAAAGTAAGATTCCTCTCACGACTGCTGTCACTCGGTCTAAGTCTTTTTTTTGGCAGTGATTTAGTATGCTTCAAAATGAAGTTATCTTGCTGAATTTTATTTTTTGAAGAGTAGAAGACCGAATGAAACTTTGAGATGTCTAGAAGAGACAGAGAATCACATTTGTATGCATTTTCCTTTTTATGATTGCAGCATGGCACACCAGGCGGTTCAGTTGCTGAGTATCTGAAAAAAACGCGTTTGTTAGGTTTTTCAGATTGATGGAAGATAAATCTGAAAACCCTTTGCAGCATAACTATAAGAATATAACATAATAACCTACCATATCGGTCTAATTGACACCTAACCTAACCTTATTTAAGTTTTTATTAGAATACTTACAGCTGAACCCGTTTTTTCTCGCGCTTCCATTCCTGTTTCTTAGGAGTCTTCTTTCTAGCAAGATTACTAGGACACGGTCTTAAGTTAGTACCCACTGCATATTCCATCCCAAGATATAATTAAAGATACTTTAACTAATAAAATATAAGAATTTTTCACAAAATTCAGCAATACAATCACAATAATGTTCTGAAAACACACTACTGTTGACTGCTCCAAGTTGTCAACAACTCGCAGAGAATCCTGGGTAGTCACGTGACAAAACCACGTGCTCCTATTGGCTGTTGTGGATTTAGCGGATTTTGAAACCAAAAATGTCTAACTTCACTCTGAATGTAGCGGGTTTTGAAACCAAGGCACATTTTTTACATTATTTTTCAATGGGATATAGAGGGATTTGACACAAAAGAATGTTAAATTTCAATTCAGCATGGAAAACCCTATAAGAAGCAATATCTAACTCAATTTCGAAAAAAATTGGACTTAGCGGGTTTTGATACTCGGCGCCTCATTTACTAAAAAAAATTTTATTCGAATTGAAAAATATTTAGGTTTCTCGGAATAGGCCTAAAGTTAGATTGTTTTTTCAAAAACATAGGTTTTTAATTTTTTTTATAAATACGAAGCAAATTTTGGTTTTGAAGTACTAAAATATTATGTTAATAATGTTAATTCCCAGCCGAAAAAAATTATACCTGCCGTGTAACATTTAAGTCGCCTGGAATAGCAGTAAATTTATACTTTTTTTTGCAAAATTAGGCCTATTGTTGACCGTTTAATTTTAAGTTTTAAAAAGCGTTTCATTTAGATATTTCTCGTAACCATACAAATAAAAAGTATTTCAAACCTAACATGTGTTTACTAGACCCAACTTGTTTGTTATTTTATGAAATACTACACTTCAAGGTCGGACAAGGTGACCCATACCGCATCATAGTAGTCACGTGATCCTTCTCCCACTCCCTCAGCACTACCCCTCCTTCGACCTTCCTTTGTCAGTCTGCTGTTAGCCGTTAGCCGCCTTAAGTGTAAAATAAAGTAAATTTAATGTACATCGTGCGTTGATATTTAACGAGTTTTTGGTTTGTGAGTGATAAATTCAGTGCGGTGTTCTTGTTTCATCATCATGAGTAAAAAACCCTATTCTACAAGAAAAACTACTGATGCACCAATAATAGGACAACCTGTCGATATAAGTTGTATCAATACTTTGGCTACTAAAATTGATGAGCTACGGTATTTTGAATGGGTGAGAAATCAACTGAAATTTTTTGGCTGTCATCAACCAGAAAAAAAGGTAATTGCAATGCGAGTGGCTCGAAAGCTAGAAGAACTTTGGAAGAAGGCTTTCATTCCTGTTTCAAGCACAAAAAACATTGTGTTTATGATTTTAAAACTACATGGGCAATGTGAAAAGATAAACAAAATCGCCAGGGTGTAACACAAAAAATGCAAAGCGTTTCAAAACTTCAGTTGAAAACTTTAAATCAGACATTTTATAATAGTCTGTTTAATATTTGTTCCTGCAAATGTAATGATTTGGAGAAATGTTTGTGTCCAGCAGAAAGGAAAGTTCCACCTTTAGAGCATGAGTTCTTAAGCGACTAACGAAGTCTAAAGGCTATGAATAATCATAGCCCTTAGACTTCGTTGGTCGCTTAAGAACTCCTATAAAGGAAGATGTGATGTTCTAGAAAGTAAAAAGCTCAAGAAACGTAGAATAAGAAAGGTAAAATCTTTGCAATCCGAGTTGAATAGAAGTTTTCAACTAGCAAAGACCCCCGTTTTGAGATATGAAGTCAACGTTAGTGAAAACGATTCAGAGTCACAGAGTTCGAGTGATGAAAGTATATTTGATAATAAAATATTGTCAACAGGGGAAAAGGCACAAAGTTCAAGTTCTTCTGTAAAATAATGTCTGCCAGAAAATCTACCTTTTTTTCCAGAGCATGTGACCGTAGAGCGATTTCCAGTAGAGCAGGAGCTCATCTAGCAAGTGCTCTTTTACAGGATTTAAATGTTATAACGGCAGAAAATCAGGCAGCGGTAATAGATAAATAGAAGGTTTTTCGTGAAAGGGTGAAATACCGTCAAGGTATTAGTTCAACTCGGACCTCAGAAGTAATTGCACTCTAGTTTGATGGTCGAAAAGATGAAACAATAAGTAAAGAAATCGTAAATGGTAAATGTGACCGGTTAACTTTACAAGAAGAACACATATCTTTAGTTGAAGAGCCAGATTCAACATATTTTGGACATGTAACTCCAAACAGTAGCTCTGGGAAAGACATAGTATCGGCAATACTGAAATATATGAAAGAAAACTGCATTAATGAGAAAAATATTAAAGCTCTAGGCTGTGATGGTACCGCGTCAAATACTGGAATCTATAATGGATCAATTTCATTGTTCGAAAAGGCTTTAAAACACCTAGTACAAGTAGTTGATTGTTTGCTTCACTTAAATGAATTGCCTCTTAGAAAAGTTATGGTTGCCCTTGATGGTCCAACTTCGGAGCCTAATTCTTTTAGTGGTATAATAGGAAAAGGTTTACTAAGTTATCAGGATCTACCAGTTGTTAAGTACAATAAAATAGATAGTATTTATCCAGAGGTTGATTTTAAGGAATTGAGCACCGACCAAAAATATCTCTTTGATATATGCCAAGCTGTGTAAGTATATTACAGAACGGCTTCTTCTGTTTTTCAGCCCCACGTTGGGAAAGCCATTTTGTAACTTATGGTTACAAAAATAAAAATATATAAATAATATGAACTGTTAAAAAAAAATGGGGTTCGGAAAAAGTTTCAAAAATAAAAAAAATACTCAAAAATAATAAAAAATGCTATATGTGGATTATTTCCTAATAATTATCACCTCTCCCTCACTTCCTCTACTTATTCACCTTTAATACAAGTAATCATCGCTCATAACATTACTTTAAATCACCAAAAACACTTCTTACCACTTTACCTCCATTTACTAAAAATCACCATACATCATGTATCTCCTCTAACTCCAACGTAGAATTACACCTTTAGCTCCACCTTACCTTAATTCACCTTACACCTTATTCATAAAAACCTTAACATCACCTTCGTTAAACTCTTAAAAAAAATTAATAATCCACATATAACTCTATTTATGCTCCATTAATACTTATGCATTTATCCATCTATAATTACTAATTACTATCAATGATTTACTATGTTAATTCAATTTTCTCAGGGGTGAATACTTGGCTGCAAAGTAATGACTTGTGGATGTACGTGGCTAAATAAAGGAGTCTAAGACATTGTAGCGGAACAACTATTTGTTTACTCAAACATTCTTAAAAAAGTGATTATTTACAACAAAATATATCAACATTACAAGAAACAAACCAACAAATCAATTATATACAAATCTATACAAAGTGTTGTCAAGCCTAGCTTAAAGTATGACGCAATAAAAATCAAAAGAAGTTACTTGTTAGAACAATTAAAAAATTTATAATTGCAGACTGAAAAATGTATGTCCTATGGCCATTATTACTTACTGCGTTATTCGTTGCACTGTTTTTTACCTAGGATTTTATTGTATTTACCATTGACATGAAACACCAATAACTATCACGCGCGTTTTATCAAAGCACATGGGCGACTTTCTACAACTTCATTTATCACAAAGTTTACACCATCGATTTTACTTTCTAAGTTCTCACGAACGCCGAAGCACCTCTACTTCACTTTAGAATGACATTTGTTGCCATTCAATTAAAACTACTACATATTTCGATAAATTTTACATCACCTGCAGCTAGCTATGCACACAAAGCTATACGCCATGTTTCTCGTTCTGGAACGTTCTTTTGGTACTGTACAAAGCCTTCTGTATTCGTCTTGTTTTAACGCTTGTTGTTTGTACTGTTTTCCGACACTTGTGTACCGATGTTATGTTGTGCCCTGTTATATTCGCTGATACATATTTTAATTTTTTCACATGTGCTTACTTTTTAATTTCAATTGTTCTTTAAAACTGTCCATTGTATAAACATTTAATTGTCTCTTTTAACCGTTCGCTTCAATCGCACTATTTGTTAAAATAATTTCTTATACAGTTCACACACGTTACATACGTTTATTGATTAATATATTTTAAGTCTGCTTTTATTTTATTTACTAACAGTCTGCCTTTTACTTTATTTACTTTTATTTAAATGATTCTACTTTAATTGTTTTGCGTCACAAAAGAATTTATATGTATGCAAGAATTATAAACGTTTACTATTATATATATTGCGTCCTTTATTTTATTTAGACCAAACCTCTATGCTTTAGACATTATGGGAAATTGCTGATTTATTATCATCATGTAGCATTTCTGTTACATGGCTGTCAGTGTTACAGCTGTATTAGCAGGTGAATGCCCCAAAGAGTTAGCAAGGAAAAACCCAGGAAACATCTCCCATGCAAGATGGCTGACAATGGCAAACCGAATTTTACACTTATATATTGCATCAATTGAACCAACCCTGCAGTTGAAAAAAACTAGCTGAGTTTGTCACGAAAAAAGTGTACGCTCCCTCATGGTTTACAATTAAATGTCATCCAAGAATTATTTATGCATCATAAAACTTTTTTAAGATAGTACAATCATCAAATACTTAGAAGATGATCTTAAGTCTGTGGTTCAATCAACTCTACAGAGAAATGCTTTTATGGTACACTCAGAACATCTTCTTTTAGGAATGTTGTTTGATTCACGAAAACATATTAGGTATCTTTCAAGCAAAAGAATACCAAAAGCTAGACAAACAGATTTAAAAGTAAAGAGGGTTTTTAAACCACCACATGTTAATTTTGAGGCAGAGGACTACATAGATCTTCTTGATTGGCAGTCTACAACAATAACGGAACCACCTCTCTTAACTAACTTCAGCAAACCAGAGATAGAGTTGATCGTTGAAACAGGAACTAGTGATAGAAAGGAGTTTAAAATTCCTTCGCACACACAAGCAGAGGAAAGAATTGTAAAGGAGGTTACAGAAGCTTCTAGGCACGTTTGTGGTTTCAAAGAGAGAGATGGTTTCATTGGATCGAGATTGCTGGACAGAAAATATCTTCCAAAGTTTGAAACCAAATGTCACTTCTCATTTGCAATTGCAAAAGTCCAGGAATAAACATCAAGTTAGACTTTAGTTTCTATAACAATAAAATTTATAATTTATTTTAAAACAATAACAAACTATATCTAAATTTGTTTTATACGAATATTACCGTAAAATGGGGTGAATAGGAACAGTGGGGTGAATAGAAACGAAAATTCCCAAAAAATTCAACATCATGTAATGGGGAGTTAAAGTATTGTAAACAGGGATATTTCTTGGTTATGGGATGAAAATAAGGTAAGTTTTAAGGGAAATGTGGTATTGTGTAGTTGGCAATACTGAGATTTGGATTTATTGGTATTACAAAGAAACTTTTGTTTTAGCTGATTTTCATCGCTTTCTAAACTTTACATGTAAGTACCATACCCAATCACCTCAGATGTTTGAATTGTACTTTTTTTATAACTTGCATACCTATACTCGTTTTTGTGTTTCTAACCATCCTTCAACAATACATTGCCCCAACCATCCTTCAACAATACATTGCCTCAACAGATTCTTTAAGGTAAGACAGCAGTCGAAAATCGGAAAAAAATTTTTTTTTAACCCTTAAATGCATGATTTTTTATTTTTATTTCAAAAAATTATCAAATAATATGTTGAATATATGTTGAATATAAAATATAAAAATATAAAATTGATATTTAAGTATTTCTTTCCAAAAAAACTTTTAGGTTGTTTTTTTTTAAATATATATATATATATACAGAAATACTACAGTAAA